>JAECUM010065845.1:0-10473 GCA_016617855.1 Megalonaias nervosa | reverse complement strand
CTAATTAGTTCTGCGGCTCTAGGAGTAAATTAAATTCCTTGCTTAGATATACACTATTGTGTCAGTGGATCCTGGTATAGGTTGGATTCACACCCACAACCCATTGATTGCAAATGTGAATAGTAATGTTTGTTAGATGTGGAAAGTATATTATTATTATTATTATTCACATTGTGTACAGAATCATAGAAGGTAATATAAAAAGAACTTAGCCTTTAATATTGTTTATGATGTAAATGAGCATGACAAATTTGCCATAAATTCGCTAGAGTCGTCACTATTAGCCATTATCATCACATACGCTCAACTTGAGGGACTTCCCGACAGTGCGTCACTTCCGCAAATCCGATTTTTCACTGGAAGTGTATAAATATTTCTGGAGCGTTTTCCGTAAAACATAGATGTAAGGTCAAATAATCTTAATTTTCTCCTCTGTGAGTTAAAACCTACATCTAAAATGCACATTTCGGAGTTATTTAGCAAAAAATGAACATTATGATATATAATGTGTATTAGACATTAGTAAACCTTTAAACTATAAACAAATTGTATTTAGAGACGTAATTACATCACATAATAAGAAAAATGAGATCGTCTGAGCTATTTTACCGCGTAAACATGCTGTGGTTCGATAATGGTCTCTCATTTTGGAGACCGATTTATGTCAACATTCCTATATGAACAGAGGTAAGTTTATTTAATTCTGTAGGTTCACATTTAAAACCAGTCTTGTATAGGTGGCGCTCTACGGTTTCGTATTTTGCATAGGGGTTAGAATTTTAAAGAAAAAGAATTTCCCCGGGTTTCCTCACTAGTTATACTGGCTATTTAAAAAAGATCTTGTATATTTTAGGTATTGTTCAAAGAACCTTTAATTCCCTTATTTTGGTGTATGATTGATGGGTGTAATATGGGTTATAGAGTATACAGCTTGGCCTTGCTCCAGATGTGTACCTTTCAAAAAAAGTGCTAGCTCCACTTGGTCATTTTCACTTCCTGAACTTCAGAGGTAAATTGTAAAAAAACAAGAGCCGATAACTTTTTTTTACATTTTATATATTTGGTAAATCATTCATTGCACTTTTAGAAGCTGGTATTGTCTAGTCTGGTAAAATTCATTTTCCCTATTTTAATAGGTGCTAAGGATAGTGTACTTTAGACAAATTCAGGCTGATTTTTGCAGCACAAGGGAGCAGTCATTTTAGTTAGCAGTGTGCTAAGATCATTTACAGTTTCCAAAAGTACAATATCCAAAGAAATGTCAGCCACATTACATCAAAGTAGCATAGAGGTATGCCAACATTCTCTCCACTGTGCATGTTTTAAATGCAAACAACTTCACCTTACATATGTCACTCTCTCAAAACTACATAATAACTGGTGAGCGCCCCCAAATCGGGTGGATTGCGTGTTGCAGGTACACCTCCCACTCCTCTCCCCACACCATCCATCTACTGGCCAATCTCCTTAGTTGTACTTGTTGTTGCTCTTGTTTGGGGTTTAATGCCATTTCTCCATGCATGATAGGCTATAGATGTATCACGAGCCCCTGTAGAATAAATTGACCATATACAGACGGATGTGACCCTTCTTGCCAATTCCATTTGAGCAATCGATTCGTAAAGTGCACCCACCCCCCCCAATTTTTTGATGGTAATAGTAAAAAATGTTCCATAAGGACAGGTAAGGAAAATTTTCCTACAATCGCATCCAGTCAGTAAAGATAATACTGATCGAGAATTTATCGGGCTTATTTGGACCAATCAGAATCGCATAAAAGTGATATTTTAACATGTCGTCGTATTAAAAAATATGAAACTACACATACTATATGTAAAGCATACCGACTATGCGATTCTCGTCCGTTTTGTAATGCATGATGATATTCTTATGTCACAAACAATAGGGTCAATTGTTTTGAAGGATGTCTATAGGATACACAAGGGTTATGAGATGCCAATTTTCTCTGGTGGGCAGGAGTTAAATAATGACAGTGGTGGGACAGAGTAACAAAAAATTGCACGGAAGAATTACCATGGTGCATTGTTTCGCTTTCACTTTTGGATCTACAGAACTGATCCAAATGACAAGAATAAGTGACAATGGGGTGTCCCATATAAAATCGTGTCTCAAAAGACTGATTTTCATATTATTCTAAAAATATGGAAGAAATGACACGAATCGTATACACAATTTATAAACATACCATAATTTATTTTGTACCATTTTGAGATAAATAACTAGACGTGGATTTCCGCAGTTTTTATAATTACGCAAATAAGGACACGAGATCTGAAGATCGGAGTAACAGTTAATAATTTGCTTCATCTATGACGATTTCAGAAGACATTCATTTAAAACGTTTATTATTATTATTATTATTATTATTATTATTGAGACTTATACATCTTCGCTAAGCCAAGGTTCCAATGTATTGACCTATCTACATCTTGGCGGACTGATCCGATAGTTTAGTGCTTTGCACTAGCGACATCTATTGGATTTCACGAGTTGGCTCCCTTAGTATGTAATGCCGACTAACCAATATCGTGTAACAGCGGTGAATGTACATCGGCCGAAAATGGTGGAGGCAATTGATTTCAAAATGATACGTTGTAAATTTGATTTTGAAAGTCTGACTACATACCAGAAAGAAGCCATTACAGGTGTATTTGACGGAAAAGATGTATTTGTGCAATCACGAAGTGGCAGTGGAAAATCGCTTATTTATGAGTCCATTCCAGTTGTGTGTACCACTTGTCTCGATCGTGGATGAACAATATTCAGATCTGAACAACTTGATTTTGACTGGATGCAGTGGCTTGCCCATGCATCAATTCACAGTCCCGAAGTAGTGAAGTGTCGATCGACCTGCTAAGGTGCAGATAGGTTAACATAGCGGAAACTTGGCTTAGCGAAAATGAGATTTATGTTCTGTGTGTGTGTGTGTGTCTCTGTGTGTGTGTGTGTGTGTGTGTGTGTGTGTGTGTGTGATTTGGATTTTTAAAGTAGCTTTAACAATTTTCCAGTCATATTGCTATGATGTATGCAGTGTGGCAGCTTATAGTGATGTCTAGCACTGGGGCATGATGCTGCGGACATGTAGCATCATGCCCCATGCAGTGACATTATCCTCACACCAGGCCGACCAGTCCTAACACTAACCTCTTAATGCTGATGCTCTAACCACTTAGGCCACCGGAGCGGTCTGTATAAAATTAAGAAAGGTGACAGGTAAAAATGAATCATCCAACACAGCTGAGAATTTCTGTACATCATATCCCAACACAAATTCAATACTTTGATGAAAACTGATACTCCACTGCATTTAAATGGGTAACTCTCAGTACTGCTGATTTTATTTACTAAATTTGAGGGAATGCGTGCACCTATTATTTGCACTAAATACCGTCCTAGATCTTTACAGTCTCAGGTAATTATTCGTAAATTACACCAGTTAAGCCAAGTGTATAAAATGTTGGGTATATTCCAAGGGAAAAATCTAGTACACATAATGGATATCGGTTATTCGACTTGTAATATACATGTACATGTCTTTTATTTGGCGCATATGCGAGGACAATGTCATTTTCTAAGTAACGCGGAGCTGACCATGTGATCCCTCTCGTTCGTCTGTACATGATTGGGTTTATTCGTCCGTGTGTAATATACGATTATACTGATACGTGAATAGTGCTGTCTGCCAGTAGCTTCTCGTGGGTCGGTGGTTCTTACCGAAGGTTTTCACAGGTTCTTCCTACACCATATACTGTCCGCTATGTATAGCCAATCTTGCGCTGAGAAATGGCGCTAACCCCAATCAACAACAACACAATGTCACAAGCGATAGGGACATTAATATTTAGGAATATTCAGCATACACACGGGTTATGAATTGCAATTTTTCCGAGGCGGGTAGGAGTGAAAAGATGATTGTAGTAGGATTCAGTAAGAAAAACTTAACTGAAGAATTAGAATGGTGCATTGATTCTCTTTCACTTTTGGTCTAAAGACAAGAATAAGTGACAGTGGTGCCCCATTCAAAATTCTGCCTCAAAGTATTGTTAATCATCTAGTTTTAGAAATGTCGAAGTAATGATAGAATCATAAACATAATTTATAGAGTTACCATAATTTGCTTTGTATCATCGTGAAATAAATAATATATAAATGTAGTTTTCCGCAGTTTTTATAATTACGTAAATAAAGATACGAGGTCTAAAGATCAGAGAAAGTTATTTATTTCATTTATCTAGAACTTTTTAAGCTTTACATATCATGCAAATTTTCTATGCATATATAGTCTGGCCAGATCGAGATTACTGTAAGCAAGGAAGTGTAAACTGGCACATTGCCATGAAATCGATAGCTTTTAACTGAGATAGCGCTTCTTCATTGACATTTTAAGGACACCACCGAATACAAGTGTTATATTACAATGTCATGGTGCAAAGTGTAGGACTCATATTTATAGCTAGCACTTCAACGTTAGGGTAGAAAATGTAGGACTCGATATGGATAGTTATCTCTTCAAAATGAAGGAAGTAGTTACATATCTCACGGGGCCACTCTGATAAGATGGAAATAAATCAGATTAGACATTGAAGTATTTCCTTTGTGAGGTGCCGCCATCAAAGGAACATTAGTTTTCGTTCTTTCGAAAGTTATGGTTTTGTTATTTCCGAACGAACTGTTGGAAATATTTTGAAAAAATATAAAAGAAGAAGCGAAAAGTTTTGAAATAATGAAGATCTTAAATTTCCTTGTTTCCAAGGATCTTTTCGAAATAAATATTCATTGTTTATAGTACTTGTTTCAATGAACTGCGGTAGGTATATATTGTTTATAAAATTCTTTTTTTTTTTTGTCAAGGTGGGTCCTTTTGAAATTTATCAGGTTAGATTTGTGCCAGGAAAATGGCAAGTTTTTCGCATTTTATTTCTAATATCAGTGATGGTTTACGAGTACTTAAATCGAACATTTCACCCCTATATAGACGCCTGTACTTGAAAATTTGTATCTTGTGGAGGCAAAAAGTACACGGTAATTATAAATGAGAAAGGTTTTAAAAGGTGGGATTCTAGAACGGCTATTTCATAAGCAACTTTTTTCCATTATCTTGTATTTCAGTAAATCAAAATCTTACACATGATCAGATTAGTTACATGCATTGTGGGATCGTCAAGACTTGTATAAATGGAAAACATGTAGAAAGACAGACAGACAAACAGGTAGAAAAGGAAGCTATGTGTACTATTTCATTGTCTTGTCATTTATGCATATTAAGTTTTGAGGTATGTCAAAACTTTGACAGTTAATAGCATAACGATCATACGATCAGTACACAGAGACAAAAATATCAAAATGTTGGCATTGAAACAAGCTTATTAAGTGTTGAAGTCTTAAAGACTACACACATATAAGATCTGTATGGCCTTGTATCTTGCTGGTAGGGCTGATAGAAACCTAATATTGGAAACGTTGACGCTAAATTTAAATGGATTCCCATGTCACCGTTGCTAAGTAAATATACAAATATGGACTAAATTTGCATTAAGATTACTGACTATCGGTAAATTATTAAGATAAACATTTACGTTTGCTACACAAGATTAAGGTAGCATGTTTAATACAGCAAAAGGAAATGTATCACACATGCAAAAATTGAATTAATAATAAAGATATATACTTAATTATACATACAGACATTCCCATGCATGCTCATACATACCTATATACACGTATCCATGTTTGTTCAAGCGCGTGCTTGCGCTTAAATACAAACTCTTTCAGGAAAAGACACAAAAGGTTGTGCTTGCGCTTAAATAAAAGCTCTTTCATGAGAACACACAAAAGGTCCCATCATATCCTAAGAACATTAAACATCCAATATGACAGAAAATAATGCATGTATTTAGCAATGACATGAATAGAGATGAGATGAAAGTAAAAGTGAACTGAAGGTAAAAGAATAATAATTAATAACGAATTTATAAAATCTTCTAAGTCTAAGTAGTAGTAGTAATCACATTATCACGTTCAATTAGTGATCTGTGAATATAATTTCTCAGACTTCTAACCTAGGTTGATTTCGTGGAATTTAGTAATTTAATAAACTTCAACATACACGGCTTTTAAAAAAATAAGAGTTTATTGTACTTCTTTCTTAGCGGCAAATAACATTTGCCTAACATTAGCGGCTAATAACACTGGCATTCCAATAGCTGCTAATAACATTGGCATTCTATTTGCGGCAACTAACCTTGGCATTCCAATAGCGGCAAATAACATTGGCATACCACTAGCGGCAAATATCATTGTCATTCCAATAGCGGCTAATAACATAAGCATTCCAGTAGCGACAAGTAACATTGGTATTCCAATAGCGATAAATAACATTGACATTCCAATAGAAAGAGATTCCCATTCAGCAGCATGTTGCACAAATTACAAAGGTTTTGATCCAGTGGGATGCAATGTGGTTTCTTCCATCTCCCTGATTCGTATGCACAGACATCCTTGTTTCTGAAAAGGATTTTCTAAATATTATCACAGTTTACTATATCCAAATAGCCCTTATAGCCAAGATGAGATTACAGATTACCAAGCTCAGTAGTACATGAATATCATTCACACAAACATTCTACATTTTTTATCACTTCTTTTTTCGTCGAAATTTAAATAAGCTTGTTCATAACACAGTCGATAGTATTATTATAGGTCCTTGTAACGTCCCCCTCTTAGGAAGAGGGGTGGTTAATTAAATTTGGCGATCGTTATCTAGAGGATGACCTCCCTCGATGTTATTGCCCGGTGTGAGTGGATAGATAGAATGTCAACAGAGAACTGAGCAAGACTATTGAGAAGAAATAATACAATACGAGCCACCTTAAACAAGAACAAAATAAGATAAATTTTAATTAATTAATACATAAACTAAAATTGGCAACTTCAATTCAACAGATTTACATTAATGGAATTTGATAGCAGTGTTCAGTTACGGATTCGTTCATCATGGTAACAAGTGGTGAAAAGAGCGCAATTTCCACGCCTGATTTGCATCACCTAGCGTCGCTTCCTCTCTTGACGCCGTGTATCCCACGTCTCCCCACCTCCACGTGTATACTTCTTCTTCCTCTGATCTTTCTATTCCGAACTCTTCTTTTCTTTCCGGACTTCCATCTTTCGGACTGTCCTCGTTAGTGTCTGGGAGAGCTGTTTTCTTAAATGACAAGATTACCACTAAATCTCTATATGTATCACCACCTAACCGTATATAAAATTCTTTCACTTTCGTTACTCAGAAGCGTAAATAGCTATTCACACTGCATAAATTCTGACATAAGGTGACCTTAACGGTTAACGGTCCTTACAAATGAGCCATGTAATATACATCCAAGTCTGACCTAATTCGATAGATCATCATCTCACTTCCAGCAGCGGACAACAAATTAACATGTGAGCGGTGTATCTAACATTGCCGTATATCTCTGCATACGATACTATATGACTCCTTACATCTAACCAGTCAGTTACACTCAATAAGTTACATGCTCGATTACTATTGCATAAGATTCACTAAATTCTAGCTCACAGTAATCCCTAACCTAAAAGTTTTTTCAAGCATCTCAAAATCATATATAAATATGCAGTTATCATTAACTCACGATAATCAGTATCGTCCTAACAGACAAAGGACACCTCTGTCTGCGTTGGTTCGAGTCTAAGATTCGGCGAATGTGGATATGTGAGAAAGCTTGCCAGTAGCTTCTCGTGGGTCGGTGGTTCTTTCCGTGGATTTCCCGGTTTCTTCCTCCACCATTAATACTGGCCGCCATGTATAGCCTATCGTGTGCTGAAAAATGGCGTTAAGCCCCACAACAACAACAACAACAACAACAACAGACAAAGGAAATTAATTCATATAACCCTATGAAATCTTTTACATCTGAAAATTTGGATTGCATGCAATCCGTCAATTCTATCATTGAACCAGTAACTGTAAAAATAAAGAAATAAATTGCATAAACAACTGAAGCATATCAACAGATTTCCATGAAATCGAACAAACGATACATAGTATGAATCACAGTCATATCAAAGACATTTGCATAAAAGAAACCAAACAAAATAGAAAATTACATGAAATTAAAATTGCGTACCTTAATGCTGTTTTCTTTTTTCACAAATCGTGCGTCCTAGCACTATAGCCTGTCTTTCCTTTCAAGACAGCCACCTGGTCCCTTTTACTTGTGTTTAACGAGGAAAGCACTCTTTCTTAGTAACCCCGGAGCCAAACCTTATCCTCTCTTAGGACATTTTGGACTAAAGAAATTCGACCAAGGTCGTTACTTTTAAATTCACATAACTTCCAAGGTGTACGCCTTAATTTAACTGATCAGTCGAAATCAGCGGTTCCTAATTTTTCCCCAAGATAATTATTCATTTCGTCAGATTTTGTCAGCCTAAAATCTGAGAAATACGATGCATATCCACATCCCTTGAAAATGACTATTTGACATGGGATTCACCTCAAACGGTTATGGTTGGTAGCTCTTGTGTATATTCTCAGGACAGCGTGGCGATGCCCGGGTCAATTCTAAATGGGCCGTAGATGTTGGCCTTTCAAGTTTAACACTGACATGAAGGAAAAAGTCGAAGTGACCGTTCGCAAAGATTTCTTTCTTGACTGTAATAGAATTTTAATGCACAATGAATTCAACTTTATGGTTCACTACTCATTCAAAATTCGACACATTACAGTCCTTATGACTTTAGGATGCGTTAATTTCTTATATTCCCGTTACCACTTCCTCCCCGTGATAAGGTGATAAAAAAGAAAGAAAAATAAACTCAATTCAATAAATATCACTGATTGAACATATAGAAACCGCGTATTGTGGCAATATCTCAAGAACACAATTACTCCATGCTAAATTCGTCTTCCTACTGATAATAACTCCTTTAATTGCCAAATTATCGATTATTTTAATGTCGACGTCTGCCCTGTCATAAATCAATCAGAAGTTAATATAAGTTCTTTCGATTTGCTAGTACGAGGATTCTAGAGCGAACGTTTTATTACATTGTTTTGTGTTCTTTAGCTGTTGTTTTGGTTTTCAATCTTGTTGTTATTTCGTTGTTGTATTTGCATAAGGGTATGTTCAGGCTGTTTTTATTTCCTGAAGTAAAAGAGTACTCTCTTATTGGACTGTCTTATTCACATCCATGACGAAAGGTACACTATAATGGCAGAGAAGTGTACCAGACATATACTC
Organism: Megalonaias nervosa; assembly: GCA_016617855.1. NCBI lineage: Eukaryota > Metazoa > Mollusca > Bivalvia > Unionida > Unionidae > Megalonaias > Megalonaias nervosa. The sequence goes on along the minus strand of JAECUM010065845.1, from coordinate 1,195 downwards.
TGTAGATATAATACCTGTTAATATTGGACTGTCTTTGGAACCTTGATGCAAGGCAAAGCTACGTTAGTAAAAATGTAGTGTAGAGTCCACCACGAAATACAAATGCAGTACACATTACAAAAATATAGGGCTGGGTGGCGTGGTGGGGCAGGGAGTCAGCAGAAAGAATTTTTCAGTCATATCGCTACGATGTCTGCAGTGTGGCAGTTTATACTGATGTCTAGCACTGGGGCATCATGCCACAGACATGCAGTATCATGTCGCACCCAGTCACATTATCCTGACACTGGGCTGATCAGTCCAAAACTAAACTCTTAATGTCGAACGCCAAGTAAAGCAGCTGCTAGTACCATTTTTATAAGTTATTGGTATGACTCGTCGGGATTCGAACCCGCAATCTCCCGCATTCGCGGCAGTCTGTACTGTTAGATATGGTCAACTAGACCGAAGTACTGCGAGATGAGCTCGGGATATCTAAAACAAGTTACACAGGTCACGTAGGCGTTTGGTACCGACTATATCAGCAGTCGGTATAATTTAAGAGAATTTTATTACATATTACTACAAAAGAGAATTATTCGCTTCGGTTCACTCATCATCAATCAATATTACTTGGATGGGCATTATAAATAGAAATTCATAAGACAAATTATGTGGACATTTGAGGACGAGGTCATTCAAGAAGTTTGATCCAATGTGAACCGGATTGAAAAATGTCACCCTCTGCGATGTCACAATTACAGCGCCACGTGTTGGAAAAATATTGTGCTACCCTGCATTGACTATGATTGGATCCGACTTACTCTTTTCTTTACCCAGTTTTGTACCTGACCGCCATTGTAAAAAGTCCATAGCAATCAATAATTTTCGTCTGGAAGATTTTTGTTGTTGTTCCAATTAAGGTGTTGAGCATTTACAAAGCCAGGAATTATTAGGTTTTGGTTACTAACATTTTCGTATTAATTTTAGAACCATAATTAATATTGTATTTAAGATCAGTATATATGCCTACATGAGCATAATCATGTACACTTATTTTAGCTCTCATAAAAAACCCTGAATATATCCAAAGATTTAAATTGCAGGAGAAAAAAAAAAAAAAAATGGTAGTTTTCGCTATTTGCTGCTTTTAGTGTGTGTGTGTGTATGTGTGTGTTTGTGTGTGTGTGTGTGTGTGTGTGTGTGTGTGTGTGTG
>JAECUM010065844.1:0-10956 GCA_016617855.1 Megalonaias nervosa | reverse complement strand
TAAAACCAACTCTGGGGTAATTTCTCATTGGCTGTTGGGATTAGGTGGGTTCTTAGAAGAATGAAATTAATTTCCATTGGATGTGTAAGGCCAGGACAGTTCTTTTACGATGTGGGATATTTGCTAAAGTCAAGTAGCTAGTAGTAACAAAATGCATTTTCACCTCTTTTTCTTGTATACAAAAGTGTGGAGCTCGACTACTTTGCTCAGTCCTATTTCTTATGTTCCTGTTGTAACGTCAGTCTTCAGACGTACTTAATGTTGTGTTTAGATATTATTTAAGAGGAAACATTTTTTAGAGTATTCATTGAATCTACAAAGTTCTCATTCAACTAAAATATTATTCTGGGACTATTGCGAGTTATCCAAAAGAGTTCTGGACAACACATTAAAAAGGAATTCCTATAGATCAACTGAAACATACAATCAGCAAACGCTTGCAAGTACAATTAAATCTTATGCAATGGCGTTCAGAACAACATGTATCCTGCAATAAATGCTATATTTATTTCACAAAATTACGTCCATTCAACTTACATAAATTAAAATGGAGAACAATTTGGATATTTAACATCTATTTTATATTAAGTACTTAATGTTTTTCATTTGTACATCAAACAATTTAAGAATTTGTCCTTGAACAATTTCTATGAGACACATCATGCATACCAAATCATTGAAAATGTCAATGATAGAGCGTGAACCTACAATTAATGGTACATCTAACGACAGAGATTCTAGCATCTGGCGTTAGTTATATTTTTACACTCCCTTGTTGGCATTTTGGACCTAATTGATACTGCGGGTTCCAGCTATTTCTAGTACACCCTCTGTTAAAATTTTAGGGTTGTTTAAATAGGACCTTCATGAAGTAGCTGATTTAAATATTTATTTCTTTATACAAATAACTGAATCATAAAATCAGTTTTAGAAGCAATAATTTTATCATGGGTATGAAAAAATAAAGCAAAATAAAACTGTAGATAATACATTTTATCTTAATGGGAAATAAAAAATCTAAGAATAGCGGAAGAGAAGGGCTTGCTGGGGTAGTTTATAATCTCTTTGTTGATACCCATAAAAAAAACTTACAAGCATCGGATGTGAAAATGGAAATATATTGGTCCCAATATTAAATACAAGAAGGAATAAAATGTTCCTAATGGAGAAGTTAAGGAGCAAATAATGGAGTTAAATATTGTGTTCTGCTGGAAAATCATGCCATACAATCTTGACGTAACGGAGCACTTCAAGCATAGTTGTATAATATAGTCAATGGAACTTGTCATTCAGCCAAGATTCAACATGCAATCGTTTTATGAAGATTGTTCGATAACTTTGTTTACTGTAGCATATTAACAACTTTCATCATAAATCTTGCTTAAAAGGTATCCATAATGAATATTGTTTGATGGCAGTCTCTACTTCATTTTCATTCTTCTCTCCCAGATTTATGGAATCAATAGAGTACCTGAATTTGTTCCACCATTCTCTTTCTTCAGCAGGTACTTGGATTGAACAGTACTTTTTTCTGACCCCTGATATCGTGACACAGACATCTGGCTAGAATATAAAATCTATTGTCTTAATTCTTATCAGTTGTGATGGTCGCATTTTGTTCACTTAATTTGATAGCTGTTAATTTATCGGGTTCTTTTGTGCCATACCTTGCTGCGAACATGCACAACAACATGCACATCGTAAATGCGATCTCGTAAAGTTCGCTATGGTGAATTGCAACGGGTTTGATCTTGTGAAAACCATAGATCTCTTTTCATTTAATGCTTCCAAGTATTACATGGTCTGACTGTTGAATAGTACTGGTACTGCTCTTCCTCTTTTTACCCCAAGTTTAACTGTATTCAAGGTCTTTCATACCTTTTTCTCCACTTTAGTTAGACATTTATAGCAGCCATATGTATATGTGTGCATTCTCCTGTTGTCATATCAGAACCTTCACTGGCATGTCATCAGTTGAAACATCTAAGCTAACACAATTTCTGAAAGTTCAACCTAATATTGTCTCACTGCTTCATTCTGTGTGGAGGATATGAGGGAGTAGTACAGGAAAGAGCAGTGAATTGACGGATCCATCATTTGTTATCTTCCCTCTTTTTTCTATAGTTTAAAAGAACAACTGTTCTGGCAGAGCTCCTCTTGCATAAAATAACCAATACAGTTTGAACATGGGCCATAGTCGACAGCTATGAAGTTCTCCCATGTAGACAAATACTGAGCTGCTGGTCATCTCTACCAAACCCTTTTCCAGCACGTCACTGTTGTGGATGTAATTAGCTATATTTCTGAGTATATCTAGATCGTTCTCTTGCACCTCTTGTTCATTTTGGGGACTGTCAGCAGCCCCATTTTGCTGAGTACTGGTTCCGAACAGGTAAATTGAACTATTATATTTGTAATTGATTTCATAAATTTAGGAGTTATTTTTGTACGTAGTCCGTTTGTTGACATTTGCTCTTTTTGATATGGACATTTAACTGGATTATATGCCATTCATGGATGCTATCTTAAATTTCCTTGAAGCCTTTGGCTTTGGAAATTCATCTCATATAGGCGATCAAATATAAGCCAATATGTTATTACATCTGAAGCATACAAGTCGTTAGATTATGAACGGTGAACGGGAGATTTATTGCTCATCGTCAGAGGGCATGTATTCATTATCCGAGTCGTTCCTGTAATCCAGAATAAATAAATATTAATGATCGTACTATCACCCATCATACCAATGAAATTATCCAGCAAATACTTAACTATAAACTAAATTAGCACTTATACTCATCATTTTTACACCATGCAAACCTATTTACAAGAGAGAACGATGCTTAATGGTGGAAACAGTCAGAATATGCGTCTGCCAGTAGTTCATGTACCTTGTATATGCATCCAAATCTTAATTAATTGCCCCCATTACCGGACTGGGGCTATTTTCAATGTATGAATTTTTCAGCCGATAAAGCACCATAAATTTTTTTCATCCTTTTCCTTCTGTGCATTAAATCAGATCCCATAATATTCTAGACAATACAGAATACCTTTGCTCACAAGTTGATGGATTTTTGTTGTCTTTTTTTTTTTACTGAAAATTTGATTCATGCAGAGTATGGATCGTCTTTTATGTGCGATGCAAAATATTTTTAAAAGAAATAAATCTAGGGGTAATCTTGGAAACTCTAGATGTTTACACTACACAAACATACCATCAATTCAAATATTTTTACGTTTTCATGTCACTATTCTCACTCAGACATGTGTATACGGTATGCATTGTGTTCCTTGATTTCATGACAATATTCATTACAAAATACTTGTATATACAGTTATCTGGATTTTAATAAATTAAACATATTATGGGTAAACTAAATACTATCTACCACAAAATGAAGTGTCCGTCAGTGTTGTTTACTCTGAGTGTTCACTAATCATTTATATTTCATTCCCAAGTGATATTTCCAATTTTTTTCTACCAGTGCACGGGGTCTGATAAGCTCTTGGCTTGTAATGGCATCACTCAATTTGTTTTCAAGTTTCCAACCCTTTTAATAGAGTCGTGAATTTAATACATGTACTAGTTTAGTGTGAAGTAGAGTTCTACATCTTCCAGCAAATGTTTGACCTAAACCTTTAGCTTGTAAAGGCAGCAACCTCTTTGTTTTCCTATGCAACAACTCATTTGATTGAGCCACGAGTTTGATACTTGTTCAGTGCCAAGTAACAGATGGTGTTTATTTGAACTCCCTGTGATCTTGCCGCAAAATTGACACGTGCTCATGCGAAGGATTTAATAGATTTCACAGACTTTATGATCAAAGTGTTAAGGAGCCCAAGCTCAGTTCCTGCATAATATCCGTACATGACAGTGAAGATGAGGAAACTGGGTCCGACGATATTAATGATACCTGGAAGACAAGATACAATGAGAACATGACGATGGATGATTTCAGAATTTTATCAGACAATGAGCAGGGGTCACGCTACCAGGCGAAGTGGGCGACAAAGTCGCCTAAAATATGTAAACTTCGCCTTCTTCTGTTAAGAAAGCGAAAACGACTTCGCCCTGTGATTTTTTTTTGAGATACATTGATGGACTATCTCTCTTTGAGATGCCCCCTCGCCTTAGCCAGGTTAGTTCCAGTGTTGTGTTGTAGCGAAATATATGCATCAAGCCATCAGTAGCTAGACCTAGTTTTATTGTCAATTACGTTGACAAACAAACTCTTGCACATTCACAGGCATGTGTTTTGATAGCTGATCGACCATTAACCCTTTCCGGAGTTGGTTAGCAACTATCACTGCCCGATTTCCGCATGTTATCCTTAATGATAAAAACATACAAACTTGTGTTTCGAAACTTTAACTATAGTATGTAAATAACAATTTTGTGTTTTAAGAACAGAATTGGTGATCTGGATATTTTAACTGCCTCTTGTAGACTATTTTGCCATAAAATTAGTTTGAAACTGTAAGTGAACCATTAAAGGGAAAATACATCGCTATGTGTGGAAGTACCAGTTTAAAGTTTATTCGATTGTCTGTTTTGGTAAATCATCATGCAAATACCGGTATATTCAGAAAAAATACGATTCATAGAAAGAAAAGCCTAGGTATTATGTTATTTTAGATTTAACTTTAAAATTACGTAGGTCAGAAACGTACGTGACAATGCTATGTTGTGGAATTCGCGAAAAGCGCCGTATGGTCAAAGTTGTTTTCAGACATGACTCGTATTTGTGAACATACGGAAAAACGAAGCGCAGCTTTTTCTATCTAGCCAATGCCTAAAATTACTACAAGTATATAGACAAATAAAAAAAAAACAACAAAAATTTGCAATCCTATCAATGGACTGTTGAAATGAGGCAATATAAAGTGAGTGGTAACATTACGAAAATCGCTCTTTCTAAAAATAGATGCACTCACATGTCTGTGTTGATTCGGTTGGAAAGAAGGGTGTAGTTCATATACCGACTATACAGGAGCAATGTCTGTAATTTTATTCATTTTAGTGTTATGTATGAATAGTTACGGTAATGTTTTATTCGCAACAAAGAAATTAGGGCGAACAGTATGATCTGAACATGCATGTGCATTTGCCCTCATGTACATGGTGCAGGGGTTGTTTCAAACTATTTTAAATCTTTCTAAGTGCCATTATTGTGAACTTTATTAAAGTATTTTTTAAAAATTGATTAAGGGGAGTTGATTAAGCATTTTTACTAACTTGCATTTACAATAATGTTATCTGGTTACTCAGTTAAAATCTGTTACAATGTTGTTTCTGTTATTCTCTTTTCAAGTGATATGGCCAAAAAAAATCTGAAAATTTTCTACTTGAAAATAAAGTATTGCTTAAATCCAATGCTAAATGCAAATATGAATACTGGGAAATAGAGGGCATAATTCAAATAAAAGAACACACACACACACACACACACACATATATATATATATGTATATATATATATATATATATATATATATATATATATATATATATATATATATATATATATATATATATATATATATATATTGCGTTTCTTTGTGTCGCTTCTCCTATTGAGCTCTCACTTCTCCCTGTTCAGTCCAAAAGGAGAAGTCACTTCTCCCTAAAATTCAAGTCTAGCTTGACCCCTGAATGAGGTTGAATTCTTGGACTCTGTACAGGATGACATTAGATATTGGCATTTATAGGATACTGTCAATCACAAACCTTTGGACTTAAACTTTTATTGTTACTTTGTAAGACATGTCAAGTCAAAATATTACGGGACATTATGAATCGAGTCATTCTGAATTACTTTTATAGCTGTATGTGAACTATTCTTGAATTCATGGATATATCATATAAATGGATTTAAATTTTCAAACATTGTGGATTTATATTTAATTGGAATAAATTGTAAGTTGCGAATTTATTTGTGACATTTTCCACTCAATAATATAATTTTATTTTATACTAGTTTTGTCATTATTTTTCCTATCTAACCAGTCTGACACGTTTATTTTTTCAATGCATCTATGACTCACTGCGGACAAGTCACTTATCAGGCGGATCTGACCTGCAGAATACACCTTGACTTTCATGAGGGTCCAAGAGAATTTAGTGTTAGGATCACTAAAAAGAGGAGGGTCAACTAAGTGTTTAATCGAATTAGAAGCAAGTATATACGGCTTTTGTTTTTCACTTGAAAGCGAGAGAGAGAGACTAAAACAGGTCATAGGAAAATGCTTCTACTGAAAATGTATCATGTTTGAGCTGCCTTTGTGTGTGAAAATGGATTTCTACCTTGTTAATTTTTTTTGCGAACTTACAATTTAAACAATCCAGTTGATCCATGTCAGCACTTGCTATAAATGAGTTGCAACTTTCTCAACATTCGAGCCGTTAAATTTTCACACTTTTTCAACTACTTCTAAAAATTGATATTATTTTAAACACAGCTGTATTTTCCCTACTATCAAAGCTTGGGCATAGCAATTTAGTCCCAGACCGGACTGAAAAATAATACTGAAAAGTACAAAAATGGAAGTACAGCAAAACAAGACATTATTAATATGCTCGTATTCGATGGATTGCCCGATCCACGGGGAGGGAGAGACTGACTTACACACATTGGTAGCATAATCATTTCCCATGATTGGCAATGAGTTCGTCTCAGAACACACTAGTCGAGAGTGTTATTTCACTTAATTCGTTAATTAATTTGTCAGATCTGGTGGACACGGTTCATTGAAACATGGTCAATTACACATAGCTGCTTCAATAGAACTGATGTAATTTATTGAAACCAGGTCATTCATATACAGTGTTAAATTCTTCCAGTATTAATGTTTATATTGTCATTATATTTGCCGCAGTATGTCATTTATCCGACGGGCTAAAGCTATTGTTTCTAATGGTAATCGAAGTTAAAATTGGAGTGGTTCATTTTGCTTATAATGACAATTTTTCTCCTCTTAATGATTTGTTACCGATGTATTTAAAAATTTTCTTCGGGGAGTCCCCCGAAACCCCTTTAGTGGTGGAAGGTAACCCCCTCCCACACCTCCCCTCTCTTTGCTACGTAATGAGGGGAATGCCCTCATCATTCTTTATTTGTGTATGAAAAAAATGGTGTAGCTACGCACCAGGGTCAGTCAAAAATGTAAAGGGTGGGGTGGGGGCATGTCCCGTATGAAAACTTCCGCCCTGACATTAACCAGATTCCGGGTGGAATTTTAAAGCGGATTTCACCTAAAGCCTAGATTCCACTTATTATAAATTTTAGGTGGATTCAGGGTGGATTCAGGGTGGAATATGGCCCGAAATATGCAAATTACTGCGTCTATTATTAGGAGGAATCTGTTTAGTCCGCCTACTAGGCGGAATTTGTTTATTTCTTCTACTATGTGGACTCTGTTTATTCTGCTTATTTAGCCTAGATTCCCCTTATTATCACTTTTAGGCAGATTCAGGGCTCAAAATATGCAAATTACTCTGTCTGTTAATAGGCGGAATCTTTTCTTCTGCCTAATTAAATGGAAATACCTGCAGAAACCCATCCAGTAATGAAAATGTCAAAATGTTATTCCACCTTGCAGACTTTAGGTTGATTTCTGGCAGAATTTTAGGCTAAATATGCAGATCAGTTGTCCTAAGATTCCGCTTAAGCAAAAAAATCCATCTAAGATTTCCGCCTGAAATAAAATTCTACCTGAAAAAACCCCGCCAGAAACTTCCACCTGAAATGAAAATCCGCCTAAGGTTTCTGTCTAAAAACAGGCTGCCTAAAATATCTACATAAATTTCATCCAATAAAAAACCTGCTTCAGATTTCTATCAAACTGCCTAATGATTCTTAGACATTATTGGGAATCAATGATAAATATTCCCAATAATTTGTAAAATAGATCATAAATTTTATTTTGACAGAAATTATCAAATAAGATTTAGGTTTTTCTTGTCCTCATTTTCTTTCCTGCATACAAAACCTAATCCGTGATGGCATCATTTGTCTATTTTATTTCACCTCAAGTTTGGTGAGATTTCACAAATATTTTGACCAAAACTTTCATTGACATTTTGGCGATACCTCACTAAAATTTCACTGAAATATTTGTGAGATTTCACAAAACTCTGACCAAAAATTTCACCGAAATTCTGGTGAGCATTCATAAACATTTTGGCCAAAATTTTCACTTAAGTTTTGCCGAGATCTCTAACATTTCGTTTTGTGAGTTTTCTATAACTTTGGTGAGATTTCACTAAAATTTTTATCATTATATAGTATTTTACTGAAGTTTCAGGAATTTTTCAGACATTTCAAAAGGTTTCAAATAAATAATGGATATGAATTAAACAGGACTTATTAACCAAGGTGATATTTCAGTGTACATAAAAGAAAATTATACAGATGTAATTATATGACATCCAAGGCAAGAGAGATGGATGTTAATGATAATAATAATAATAATAATAATAATAATAATAACTTATTTTGAGAAGGTAACTCACTTAGTTACAGAACTAATCTACCTTGAGGCCTTCTATCTGTTATGCACAATATATACAGTATATACAACATGATGTGAAGAATCTGGCTTGACACTAAATAATTGATTTTAAAAATCAAATTATCAAGCCTGGAACATATGCACAGGCATCTGTGAATACATAAAACATATATAAAATATTATCCTGCATTGAAAAATTCAACTGTGAAAATGATGCAAAATTACAGAAAAGCATCCATTTGAGACATTGATTATGAAAAGAAGAAATGCTAGGAGCCTGCCTTATGTCACCGTTGTACTGCAGACTTGATTTTTGATTAATATACAAACTATGATGTTGTGGTCTCTTGATTTAGTCCTTGTTCCATAAGCTGCCGTGACAAACGTTTATCATGATATAATTACTCTTATTTTACACTTAATTCTAACACAACTAGAATATTTTGAAAATATAAACAATAATTTGAAGGATGATTCTATCTGTGGACCAAGAAAACTCCTCAAAGATATGACTATCTTTGACATGGGTATCTGGCAGCAATATAAGCAATTCCCACCAGTGATCTATACGTTGACTCTCCTTAAATTCTGGAAGTTAATCATTTTGGAGTTATAAAACCTCGAAATCATCTTGGTTCAATTCCTTGTCATATTTAGCACATTAGTCGCTACTGTAAAGCTCTTTATGGCACAAGTCCTGGCGTTCATTTTTCATACAGGTTGACCAATTACGTTCCCATCGACTTTGCATTCAAGCTATTCTCATTGCCGCACATTTTTCAAATAGTTATTCAACTCGTATCCCGCTCGGAGATTCGAATCGGCATGTGTAACAAGCATTCTCATTGCCATCAGTTTCCGTTACGCGACGATTCATTGGGCAAGTAAAAACTTTTGACCAATCAAAAAGCTCTTTACAGTGATCATCTGTTAAATAATATATGGAACAAATACTTAATAGAAAGTTCGTTGAGGAATGGGACCGGATAGAGCATTATTAAAAAAAAAAAACAGTTTCGGAGACGATATTTAAAAAAGGGTCCATACAGAGGAAAATCAGATTCAGGTCAGGAGAAAAGTGAAATTCTGCTATAAAATGAAAAACAAGAAAACAATCTTTTTTGAGGGAAGTTAAATCCAATTGAAGTTAAACATAAATACAGCAACAACAACAACAACAACAACAACAATTTTAAAAAGAAATACAACAAAGAAAGGTTTGGAAAGAAGTTATTGTTCCCAAAATGAACAATAAAATTCCAGCTATCAGAAACAGGAAATATAAATGTTCCTGAAAATCATTCAAATTGTACAAGAAACAATAAATTTTATTATATCTTAGTGATATTTATTATTGAAATGTCAGTGATATTACCATCACAAATTATCACTATATTTTCAGAATTTTTGGCAAAGTGTCAGTGAAATTTCAATCACAAATTCTCACTGATATTTTCAGACATGTTGGCAGAGTCAGTGAAGTTTCAATCACAAAATTTCACTGATATTTTCAGAAAGTTTGGTAAAATCTCTTAAAATGTCATAATTTTAGTGGAGAAAAGGACATTGGAGTGAATGTAAAAAATTTTTCACTGTGATTTCGCTGAAATTTCACTCACATTTTCACTTGGGTATGATTGTTGTAGAGAATATTTTAATAGGAAGTAAAAGAAACTTATTTTTCAGAGTAAAGATCAGGTCAAGTCCAAAATCCACCTTGCACCAAATTTTCTAATTCCAAAGATTCTATGCCTGTAGTTTTTTGATTAAGTTCAAAATTACGCCTAACATTTCTGCTAAAATCAGTGTAAGTCCAAAATCCATCTTAAAGTAGGAATATGAACTGGACAAGCAGAACTTTTCCGTCTAACAGTTGTCCTTTAGGAGGAATATAAGAAATAGTACGCTTAACAATTAGACTGATTCAGTATGTCACCTTAGCCGTATTCCCAGTCCGTCTAAAGTCTGTCTGAAATTTGGGTGTTTTTAGGCGGAATACACCCTGAATCCACCTAAACTCCAGGCAGAATCTGCCTAAAAATTTCGTACAGGGTAGCACATGTGCATTTATATGCTTTCTTTCGATTTCCCACCTTTTGGGGATCATATAAGCAGATAGTTAACGCCATGTAAAACAGACAGTTATCACCATGTACCGTCATATAAAAAAAAAGTACTAATGGTATCTACTGTTGGTAGAAGTACATACAGCATTTCCTGCTTCTAGATTACGGTTCATATGCGTATAGTTTAAATTCATGTACAAATTTCAATCTGATATATTAGGAGTGTATGAGGAATTACTGGTAGACCTATGGTGACTAAACTTCCCAATATCAAATATTTAGATTGTGCTCAAATTTTTCAAAGATGGTTTCTACTAGCCTCTGGATGTTTTTTTTTTTTTTTTTTTTTTTTTTTTTTTTTTTTTTTTTTTTTTTT
>JAECUM010065843.1:0-17845 GCA_016617855.1 Megalonaias nervosa | reverse complement strand
CACATTGCAGAGGAACATTAACAAAACCATACTCCACTCCCTGAATAAGAACACTGTCATTAGAAGAAGACTTCTCAGAAAAAGGCAAAGTACCTGATAATTAAAGACTCTGAGAAGCTCCTGTGTCCCTTAAACGTTTAATAGGGATAGGATTGGTAGAATCACCCATGAGTGATATAGAACCGTTCGACATGTATGGTTCATAATTCTCTAAATGTTGTCTTTTCTTCTTGCATGATTCGCATGTAGGAAGACAGTCTTATCAGAGACTTAATTTCTAAACGTTGTGTCAGATTGAAATTTGGAAGTGGTCCTATTGGACCGAAATAGCTTTCCACCAGAAGACTGCTGAACGGAAGACTTACTGACAAAGAAACTTTTGTGGGTTAAGGTCTAATCGTCAGCTGTACGAGCAGTGTTTTCCAAACGATTGACCTTTTGCGCATAAAGATTGGCCTTAATTTCACTATGGACGTAGTTCTTGAACCCTTCAGCTAATATGAGTTGTCTGAGGTTAGTCTTGGCCATCTTTCTTGACTGAGCACAACCTATCAAATAATTGCTCTTTTCACATGCAAATTTGACATGTGTTTGCCCAGTTCCTTTCTTATAGTGATGTGATGTGATTATGATTTTTAACGTAGCTTTAACAATTTTTCAGTCATGTCGCTACGATGTCTGCAGTGTGGCAGTTTATAGTGATGTCTAGCACTGGGGCATCATGCCGCAGACATGTAGCATGATGTCCCACCCAGTCACATTATCCTGACACCAGGCCGACCAGTCCTAACACTAACCTCTTAATGCTGAGCGCCAAGCGAGGCAGCTGTTAGTACCATTTTGTAAGTCTTTGGTATGACTCGACCGGGGATCGAACCCACGACCTCCCGCATCCGAGGCGGACGCTCTAACCACTAGGCCACCGGAGCGGTCCCTTTCTTATAGTTGTTAAACCTTTGTCGATATGCATCAGGTACCAACTCATAACCCTTCAAGATACATTCTTTAACCAGGTCATAATCAGCACTTTGTTGTAATGACAGAAAAGAAGAGATGTCACGAGGTTTGCAAAAAGGTGCGTTTTGTAATAACAATCCAATGCTCTCTTGGCCATTTCAAATTTTCGGCAATTTTTCAAAATGAGGAAATTGCTTACCTACTTCGTATTAATTTAAAATGGGTAATAACCTAATAGTTTAATAAGATCGAAACCTAAACTTGAGTGTAAAGTGGAGGAGTTTTTCAAATTGTCAGCTCTAATTAATATAATCTGAACTGATATTCCCTCTGTTCCTTTTCTTTTAGCATTTCCATTTGCACCAGCATATCTTCTTTCTCTTTCTCTTTCCTCTTTCTGGAATTGCAATTGTCTTTCTTCTACCTCTCTCTGCAACTGCTATCCTCTTTCTTCTTTCTGTAACTACATCTCTCTCTCTCTCTCTCTCTCTCTCTCTCCTCTTCTCTAATTGTATTTGTCTCTCACACCTCTTTCTGAAGCTCAAGCTTACATAACTCGATTTTCGTCTTATACTTTAACTACAATTCTATATCTTCCAAGTTAGAGCCAGATGGAGACTAAATAATATAACCCAAAGCACTTTATCTAAGAAAACTTCTTTTCTACATAATACTGAACCAAAATAGTTTGGGTTTTTTTTATTTCTTGCGTCGTTAAAGAAGCCCTCGCCTCAGAAAGATCATATTGTCTGGTTTTCTGGAGTAAGTCATCTTTTTCTCAGGGAGTCTAACCTTTTCTGGGTATGATTAAATAAAGTTCTCCGCCTTAGGTGACATTGTGAAAGCTTGCTGATTTCTCAAATACGTAAAGTAGTACCTGACAGAAAATTCCGAAACAAAGTGAATTTACATTTTAAAAATAAAAATTTTTGAACTATTTTAGAGGAATTCATATCCCGTACACGATCGCCCAATATTCTATGAAGACTCATTGGTCTTAAAATAAGTAATAGAACAGAGCGATAAACAACAAGCTTTGTAAAATTCAGCAAATAATTTAGTTCCATGGAATGTTTGTGTTTGGATTTTTAACTTAGCTTTAACATTTTTTCAGTCATATCCTTAGAATACGAAATGAATATGTAAAACAGAATTTGCGGTATTGCGAATTAAATCCCAAATAATATTAGAATTACTAACACAAGTCCTAATGAATAAAGTTCTGAATAAACTTTAATGGTATACCAAATAATTTAAAACGCTGAAGGCGTTGATGTGCCTGTAGTGACCGGTAGCCTCTAATGTACTAATTTAACGGTGCCTAAATTGTAATGATGTCCCATCAGTCTTTTGTTGAGTCACAGTAATATAATCCAAAGTTTCCTAGTATGAATTAACTATAATTCCAAGTTAATGTCTCTTTCCAAAAATATAATAGAACACTTTGCATTTCCAGAGAAAATAATTTGAATTAAATAATTTCACCCAAATCAAACTCTGAAAGGAACAATATAAATCATCTCCGCCAAGATGTTATCGCAGGAATAAATAACTTTTCCAGTAAACAAGCTTCTATAAACAAAAAAAAAAAAAAAAACTACACAAAAGAAGTAGTCGGATGAGGTCAAAAGTTCATTTCTAGAACAGTCTAAGTTATAATTAGAATGTCTGTTACTAAATTTATACTAAAGAACATGATAAACATAATGTCCTTGGCTCAGACAAAGATAATGATCCTGGTATTTAGCGTACATTCACAAAGAAATATAAACTATTTATGAGTTATTCATAAAAAAACAAAATCAATGATTCTGGTCAGATAGACAATGAACTTGATTTTGGACAAAGTCAGCTGCAAAATACAATTTTAGATAACCCATAGCATATAATGAACTTAAAAAAAAAAAAAAAAAAAAAGATAATGCAAATTAAATATACATAATAATATACTTATCATTCAGGTAATGTACGATTCTGCATAACTAGTTAGAGAGTGGACGCGTACAAATCAACACTTTTTTTAGTAACAGATCTAAAAGGTTCAACTGGCATTCTTTCTCAAGTGCGTTACACATGATCATTATTACATACATACAGACTGAGACGATGACTTCCCAATCAGTCAGCTGGTGTTCGTGTAAGTCAGTTATCGAACACGGATGGTTACCGCACATACTTGCTTAAAGTCAAGTCCAACAACAAAATGTACAGACCCATAATGCACCAGCAGATCTGAGTCTACACAGTTTCTTAGGACTAATCAGCTAAACAAGCAGCATAGACCCTAGCCTGCCAGCGAATGATGCGACAGCAGATAGGGAATGTTGTTTCCAGTTGGACTCGACTTAAACACTAGTATACATTTCTTGGTTCCATATAAGCATAAAGTTGTTTTAAAAGCTCTTAACGGAATTCAAGCAGATATTTTGTTGTTCAGAAGAGGACGATGATTAACGAAAAAATAATTAGGGACTTCTCTTTTCACATTAATCTTTTCACACTTCCTCATTCCAAATGTAATCAAGTGTTTCAAATATGTTTTACGTGTGTCCTATGCGATGTAATAATAAGCGATTATGGATGAACCGCATCTGCATATTTGGTTTTGAATGTCATTGCCCTGCGTGCATCTGACATTTTTTGCCTTCTGGAAAATAGGTATCGTTACAAAATGATATATTGCTTCCTGAAAATATCTTACAGAAAAGTTACATAGTGCCTTCACAAAATGTTTTGACTCTTGGTGTCCATTTATTTCTTTCTCCGTCCTTTTGTCTTTTTGTTGGAAAGTTCCTATAGTGCCATCACAAATGTTTTGACTCTCGGTGCCCAATCATTTCTTTCTCTGTCCTTTTTGTCTTTTTGTTCTTTTCTCTATCAGTCTAGTTGCTTACCTGCATATTTCTTTATATGGCTTTTTTTTATTTCCTTCCAATATTTTTTTCTTTTTTAAGATTTCCCTCGTGCATCTTGTGTTCGCATTAACAGTAACATAATGCAAAATTAAAACCGATCTTAAAAAGTCTTAATACTGGATAATACAAATATTACTCACATAAACTGGCGACTTCATGTAGACAGAATAAATAGTTTCGGTTTACTTGTAGCTTGGAGCTAACATTATAAAGTATCTTTACAAAAGTACTTTTAGAATTCTCTTGTTCAGGTAGGGTAGCAAATAACTATAAGGAATGTGACATATTCATATTTCATACCTGTAAATTGTGTTGTGTGCTTAAATTTAAATAGATGTTATACGATATATAAACTCTACATTTTCACAGCATGGCATCCTACGTTTTTTATTTTATGACATAAGTAAATAGAACCTTGTGACAATGTACCATTTATCGGATTTGGGCGAATAAGCTGCTGATACAAGATATTCCTTAGCAGAGTTTTGTGACATAAAGATTCCATCGAATTCTGTTTGCATCGTTTTAACTAAATGACTCTGATTTTTGCTGAATGTGTCTGCCTTTCTTCGGTGATTTCTGATATTTTCAATTACGTGGATATCAATTTACAATACAGTCTAAATTTTACATGTAGAAAACGATTATTATTATATGCGTAAGTATGAGATATGGAAATTATGAGTGAAATATTGTTTTCTTTCCTTGCTTCAAAACAAAAACAAACGAGCATTTAGTGAGCTATAGCATCAAATGGAATCTGCATCAACTGTTAGGCATGGAAATTGGTGTGTTGAAGATATTTGACTCGCTGTCAAAAGAACATCTTTCGTGGTCTGATGGGGTAATTTGACAAATGTCGAAATGTTATTTTAGTTATTAACATGGAATAGAAGTCATTCTCTGTATATTCGCTGAGTATTGTAGATAGCTGTAAGTTATAACTTTCCATAAAGGCAAAATTATTTCTGAACCAACAGAATGACATACGTTTAAAATGCTAAGCAGAGCTTTAGTAAGTCAAATGTACATGTGCTACTCTATGTACCATGAAATACGATTAAACTGAGTCTAAACAGCAACTAAACAAATAGACGTTTATTATCATAACTTTCAACATTCGATGAGGGGCCCCGAGTGGCCGAGTTGTCTAAAGCGCTCACCGTTACGGACCACTACCATCTCACCTCTGTCTGCGTGGGTTCGAGTCTCGGGCTCGGCCAATGTGGTTACGTGAGAAAGTTTGCCAGTAGCTTCCGTGGTTCTTTGAGGGTTTTCCCCGGGTTCTTCCTCCGCCATTTATACTGGCCGCCATGTATAGCCTATCTTGTGCTGAAATATGGCGTTAAACCCTACAACAACAACAACATTCGATGAACTGACCTTATACCTTTGGAAGCTGAAATCAGATTTTATACTTCAAACACTGTTTGAAACCATAATAGAGTTCGGATGTTAACACAATTTGATATGATATCCTGCATGATTGGAGACCAAAGAATGATTAATATAGAAGCTGTACATGATGGAAAGAGGAAACATGTTCCTCGAATGAGACGGGGAAAACAGGTTTACTAACAATACAGAACAATAAGGAGTAGGTTAAGGAGTAAGGACTCCAAACAAGCATCGCTGACAGGCCATGTGGTTCTTTTGACAGATAGACGAATTGATCAGACAAGCAACCTGGAGATAGCCTAGATATAAATGTAATCAAAATGAAATCATTGTTTATTGTGGAAAATTGCAATTGAGGTTATGCAGTGTAGAAACGCAATTAATCAGAGGCAATACATTTCCCAATCGTAAAGAAGAAAGTGCTAGCCACCTGACACGTGCAGTAAAAACGCGCGCGCAAGTGTGTGTGTGTGTGTGTGTGTGTGTGATTTGAATTTTTAAGGTAACTTTAACACTTTTAGTCTTATTGCTCGATGTCTGCAGTGTGGAGGTCCACAGACATGTAGCATCATGCCCCACCGAGTCACATTATCCTGACACCAGGCCGACCAATCCTAACACTAACCTCTTAATGCTGAACGCTAAGCGAGGCAGCTGTTAGTACCATATTTTTATAAGTTTCCATAACCCTCCAAAATTCATAGAAACTCTTTAACATTTATAGAAATGAGGTCAAACTGGTATGCAAGACATTTGTCCCTAAACACATGAATTTTGTGGATAATTTGACCTACCATCATCAATAAAGGTATCACCTTCAAAATTCGTTTTCGCTGCCCGATACTAGCAGCCCAGGACTTGATCTAAGTAATATTCAATTACAACATAAACAAATTGTAAATCAAATTGTACCAGAATTTTGCAAACATTTGCAACTAATAATCTTTGCTGCGAATATTTCGGGGTTCCTGACCACCCCCACCCCCACCCCCAGGCTATTACAAATATAAAATAAACGTATACAAACTAACGTACAGTCACTTGTCACGTGAAATTTGACCATCGTTTTATTCTTGCGCACATTTATTGGGTATTATGCACACTTTGTGTGAATAGACACATAGACTTTTGCTTTGGTGCTCTTTCGAGGAACTCGGTGCCCTTTTTGAAATTTTTGGAAACAACCCCCCTCCCCTCCACTGCTAGACTTTATCAGTCCCTATATTTAATAGTCCCTAAAGTTGAATTTTGTAATACGACGGTCTCATGACGGTTTGACATTTTATCGGATCCTATTGTCTGGCATGTAACTTATCTAAAACGTTGTCCTCCAAAGACTGAGAAGACACAGCGTGCACTCATACAACAATATTCCTAATGGTTCATCATTCTAATGACAATATTACCTTATGTTTGCATTGCTCAAGTAATTGCTGTTCATCACCAACGAACTGGGTTCAGCTCTCATGAAATGAAAATAACTTTCTCGCATATCTAGTGTTCTGCACTTCAATCCTCTTCATTGCTTATATAACACTTCCAAGACATGATTTGAAATCTGTAAAATCTTGCACAAAGAGCAAAGGTTATTTCTAAGCATTACCCAGCAACTGCTGGCGAACATAAAAACGTGTCATCTTTAATACTTTGAGTACGTATTCAATTAGCACAAAGGTCTACAAGCAACTAGCACTCTACACTACATAAAATAAATTTTACAGCTGAAAACCTCTATTTGTCTTGCAATCAGGAGAAGAGAAAAGAGTTTCCATTCTATATAAAATAAATTTAACAACTGACAAAGTATTTTGCCTTGGAATTAAATTATATGGAATACTTGCAGCATCACCAATGAGTTGGCTTCTAACTTAGACTTCATATGCCAAAGCAAATACGTTTACAAGCACAAAATCGAGCCCGATATGAAGCACAAAAGCTGAAAAAACGTCGGCACCTCTCAATCGAACTAAGTAAAATAATAAACGAATAAATTTTTTACAAATGACATTTTTCTATAAGAGATTCTAAGAAAATATCTCAGCATGTGTTGTTGATATCAGTACTAAATGCGAATGTTCAATATTCTCATTTGCTTGCATTTAACAATATCCAACATTTGGAACTTCAAAAAGGATCATATTAAACTAATAGCCAATGACCAAGTAATATTTATTCAGAAACTGGGTTCCAGCTATTCTCCCAAAAAGCTAGAGCTCCAGTGAAGTTAGATTTCCATTTGAATAGACTTCTGAAGAAATACTATAGTTCGCTGTAAGTAGAAGTAACAAATGCGTAGCTCTGCTTTATTTTGAACGTAAGTTTGATAATTTCTTATTGTTTTTTAATTGTCTTCTTCTGATTATAATTCTAAATCAACTCTTTAACTTTGCCAATATGAAATTGTCCCGAAAATTTACACACCATCTAATGTGAAAATGACAGCTTCACACGAAGAATAATTCCAAACAATTTCAAAAATACATTTTGCCGAAACATAACTTTTAGGGACGTTTTTATGTGATACTTAAGACGATAAGGCTGCGTAGATAAAAGATGACAACGACCGCTCTGGGTTCCTTCCATAACGTCAGTCTGGAATATATTCTTGAGCTTTGTTGCATCAATAGCAGTTTATCATGCATTTGCATAATGTACATGTTGGGTTATATTTCTGCGAAGTGCATACGCCTTTCCAACATTATTCTTCACACATTCACACAACCTTAATAATAATTACAAATATCATTGCATGATATCATTACAAATATCATTGCATGATATCATTACAAATATCATTGCATGATATCATTACAAATATCATTGCATGATATCATTACAAATATCATTGCATGATATCATTACAAATATCATTGCATGATATCATTACAAATATCATTGCATGATATCATTACAAATATCATTGCATGATATCATTACAAGTATCATTGCATGATATCATTACAAATATCATTGCATGATATCATTACAAATATCATTGCATGATATCATTACAAATATCATTGCATGATGGTAGTAACTAACACCTCCGCTAATTCTAGTCCATTTGCTAGAGTGGTTTGCAGTTTCTAGTTTCCTTTTCAAAGATGCACATATCTGCCGTATTTACGAGTTACATGTTGAAATGCATGCATTGAATTACAATTATTTAGCAAGATTATTGGATCGGGAACAATCTCCTTTAATGTGTACAAATATATATTTATATAAGACTAGAGATGGAAAAGCTGTAGAGTACTTAATAGTATTATTAATTACAGAAACATTCTTTGTTTTACTTCACTACAAATACTATTGAAAATGTTCTAAATGTTAAAGCACTTCTGATTTGGAATGTCTCAAAGGGCCAATGGCACAGCTTTATAGTTTACTGTGGATAAATCAACATTGAAAAGTCCCAAAGGGCCAATAATTGAGGTTTACTCTGTACTGTGGACAAATCATTCCTAGACTTGATATTGTTCGATCCTCTATTTATCGCTCTTGATAGGATGGTATCAGTGGCGTCACTGGGGAGGGGGGTGCGGGGGTGCGGACCGCACCGGGTGACACCATCAGAGGTGGTGACGCCAAAATGACTGTCTATAACATTTTTGAATTTTTGTGCAGTAAGGAGGTCCATGGGGGTGACACTATGAGTTACCGCACATGACTGTTATTAAAAGTTTTGAATTTTTGTGCAGGAAAGAGCTCCATGGGGGTGAGACCATGAGTTACCGCACTGGGTGACACCCACCCTAGTGACGCCACTAGATGGTACCGATAAAGTAAGGCAGTACGTTGCAAATTTACCATCAAAATGTTATATTCTGGAATTTCTAATAGCAACTTATATTTCAAATAAAATAATGATGCATTGATGGAGCCGGAATCAAAGCCATTAGCCTTCTGTTGAACTATGGCCGTGGACATATGACCATTTCGCAGGTAATGTTAGTATCAGATACACGTGCCTACGTCTTTACAACTTTATTATTATAAAACTAAAAAGAATGATAATATATTTGTCATGTTGACCTTGTGAGGAACTACAAGATTCCCAGGAAGAAGTAAACTCTCCCCTTTTCACATCTCATTATAGATTCATTTAACCGCACAGCTTCCTCACAATCATGTTAGCACGCGAATCGGACTACCTAGTGTTTTTTCGCGAGGAAAATTGCAAACATTAATTTATTTGTTTGAAACAAAATGACTGGTACATCAATTACAGGATAATGTTGAGCGTGTTACGGTTTCATTGCTTTTCGGCTCGCTCTAAAATGGGTCTTATACGTTGCACATGTTAAACATTGTTCCCTACAATCAGAAGGCAAATTTGCTTTTATGTAGTAATAACTTCATTTGGTTGTTTATGATGATCAGAATGTTCCTTTCGATACTGTTTTGCATTGCCTTACATAAATGATGCTTATTACAAGTGAACATATTTACATATATTTACATATTAGCATATTTACAGTTACAGCGTTTTTGATTCCTTTGTACCAAAAGTAAATCTTCTCAACTCTTTATATGTTATTTCTAAAAGTTATTTTATATTGCTTCTAGACTGAGTTTATTAGTCTCTCTTTACAGGCAATTTCTGTCAAACATAAATGTGTTCCGTCTTTTCTGCCTTCATTGTATATTCAATTAGCAAGCAAAACAATTACAAGCACTACTCAATTAGTTTATGACCTAAAACTACCAACTTTTAACCTCTATGCGCCATGACATCAGTAAAAAATACAGTGGTGCTTAAGGAACTCAGCAAAGAGCTGGCGCATCCCGTAGCCAATAATGGGCAAAACAACTATAAATTTGCTGATATCACTCATTGAATGTGAAACAGTATGGAAGAAACATTTTATTTTTTATGTATTTGGGTCGTTCATTTCTCTGCTACGCTACTACGTACAAACAATTCAAACTCTAACAAAGATCAATGTTCCGTTATGCATATTTAATTGTATTATTTGTTGTCTTTTCTTAATGATTATATATTATATACATCTGTATTTTGTACTTGACTTTTGTCCAAAATCAAGTTAATGGTCTACCTAATCAGCGACATTTATTTTATAAACAACATAATGCATACCTAATACTTCTCTATGAGTATAGATTAAGAATTCAGATTATTAAACATGTTTACTTCAATTTGAGTTAAAGATATAATCTTGATTCTGACCTTCGAAACTTACAGTATTGACATTTCCTATTAAATTGATAGAGTATTTTCAGAAAATGGTAATAGCGATTTAGGTAAAGTAGAGGGGTATATAATCTTGTTTACCTAAGAATTATTTATTCCTGGCTTATCATCTGAAGCAGAATCAGTCCTAATGTTGTGTTCAGGTTTTATTTTGGGTGGACTTATTTATTCAAATTATTATTCACTGCTCAATAATATTCTTGGATTCAAACATTAATTTGGAATTATAGTAGATTAAAACATTAATTTGGAATTATAGTGAATTCAGACAATTACATTTTGGATTATATTATTGTGAAACGCCAAAAGACTGTTAACACACCACCAAATTCCAGGCCATTGACACAATCACATTCGAGATTACACATAAACACATTCAAAATTGGAATTCCTTTCGATCATAACTGGATTTCAATTGGAATTTCATACATTTGGAGATGTGATAGAACTTTTGGAATTTCATACATTTGGACTTGTGATAGAACTTTTAGGTCTATTTTTGGATTTAATTCAAAATACTGTAAATTTTTTTTTAAAAGTTTCACTTTGTCTTCTTGGAAAATAAATTATTTTTTTAATTCAACAAAACTTTTTGGTTTTTGCTCTTTCCTGTTACTTTGTTTAAGACCATAGAGTCGTAACAGTACATAAAAGTCCTCCGTTACAGTTGCAAGCTGGAGTATAATAATAAACGGATTATAACAGAACCTGCACTCTATTTTAGCTTCCTCGCAATCGCTGATCAAAGTGATTTCCTCTCAGCAAGCTTTTGTATTTTCTTTTCTGTCTGTTTAATGATAAATTTGCGCCAAACTGGTTGGCGTAATGAATTAAACAAAGTGAATGTTCCATACTAATAGGTCAATAGAAAAGTCTAAGATTGGAAAAGATACCGCCATGTCCGATGTTGGGAGACCCTACCAAGGGGAAACTTGCAAAACCTGAGTTTCTTTGATATCATCCAAGGTGAAAACTCTTGGTTCTCATCTTTATGTTCGCTTGGGAATTGTTCTTGAAGTATCTGTTTAGGATATTCACCACTAGCACCATTACTAGCACTAAATATGAGTGCAAACAAGCTACATTGAGATGTAAGAAGATTTGGAACCATTCGATTCTCTCTCTCTCTCTCTCTCTCTCTCTCTCTCTCTCTCTCTCTCTCTCTCATTTACAAAAAGGAAAACATTGGTACATAAATAAAATGATACTATAGGTTATTAAAGACAAGTTTTATGATAAATACAATTAAAATCATATCAATTTAACGTGGAAAACTGATTTTAATTGCAAACAGTGGACACAACGAAGTCTGAAAAATGCCAAGAGTTAGGCATGTTAGCTAGCCAAGGTTCCGATGTGTTGACTCTATCTACAGGGTTAACATTTCGGAACAATGGCTGGCGAAGATGAGTGTTAGGTAGAATAATACGTATGTAAACGTTTCATTAAATATAACCTTTAGCTATTGAAAACGATTCATTAAAGTTAAATTAATTAAATATTATCTTTAGCCATTGAAAATTCTTTTTAACATTTATTTATCTGCAAAGAATTGTCTGTAAAATATGATTATGAAATGTATTCCAATTATTTCATAGCTTATAGTCTTTCTTAGCTAAATCATTGCACTTCATGTACAAAACGAGCATTTGCATCATGCTGCAAAACGACCAAACAAAATGTTAAAATATCCGAAAATATCTTCTTTTGGATACTTTTTAACAGAAGTAACGGTGAAATAAGAAGCATATGAGAAATGAACTGAACAAAAATTTATTGCCAACTCTGATCCATCAATGGACATATTCGATCAAGCACAATCGTATATATCTTTGATGGTATTGGTACAGCTGATAAGGAGAGGTGGAAAAGAGGGGTAGAAAGAGATATGTTCCGATCAATATGTTGGATATACTTGAAAAGATGGGATGAAACAGTTAAAGATATAACTATTCTGAGTTTATATGGGAACAAAATGATTTGTATATAGGTTCTATAAATTTACTTAATCTAATAAGTTTGTGACATTAGAAAAACTATGTAAACAAAAGAAGCTTAACACTTGCTACAAACGTACATTATTACATAAATATATGAAAAATGTTTTCGCAAAGAATGGTCTGTTTCATATTGAATAAATTTTATGTCAGTGGTGAATCAATTTGCGATCAAGAATTATTTACCTGACTCATTTCATTCGTTTGTGTCCTTGCTCCCAATTGTTTAAATAGACAAAAGATGACTGTAAAAGCCATCACATCTAACCATGTATATGAACGCTTGAGTAGGCTTTCATGACCAAATGATACATGTATTTAAATGGGGAGAAAGTGAGAGACCGAGAAGAGAAATGCAAAATATTGCATCGTGGTCAAATAATCGTAATGTTTATTAATAAATGCCGTTGAAAACTATAGAAAATTTTCAGGAAGCTCTTAGTAAATGTACGATTGTAATAGACTAGAATCTTGTTTGTATTTAGTTTTCTTTATAAACCGGCGTAATGTAAATCCTGTATTTACTTTTTAAATAATCCAAATTAAGTAGTGGTATTTTGAGATGCCACATCCAACCTGTGGGGGTCTTATATTTGATTAGAAAGCAAAACAAAAATATTTTGGACATGCATGGCAGTTTATTTTTTCCGCAATAAAAACAAAACTGAAACCGTTAGACCTTTAAGTGGCATAACAAGGAGGGGCTAAATTACGTGCATATTACTAACACCTTATTTGTGAGTATGACTATTTCGTGTTTGGTCTTGATGAACTATGAGCACACCAGAATACGGCAATCACATTTTTATTTGTTTATGTTTGCCTCAGGGTCGCATTTCCTTCTAGTCCAAGGGGGGGGGGGGGGATTCCGTTTTTACTTCATAGGGCCAAAAGTCTTTTCTGAAGTTTGATTGTACTTAATATTGAGACCATTTTATGAAATTCAAAACTCGAACACTTAGAATAAATGCAAGTGGTCGCCGTCATGGAGGCCGCGGATCTGATCCAGCTAGATGTCTCCATTACAGAGGCCATGGATATGATCCAGCTTGATGTCGCCGTGAAGGAGGCCATCGATATGATCCAACTAGGTGTTTCCATGACAGAGGCCATCGATATGATTCAACTAGGTGTTTCCATGACAGAGGCCTTCGATATGATCCAGCTAGGTGTTTCCATGACAGAGGCAGAGATATGATCTAGGTAGATGTCTCCATTACAGAGGCCTGGAGTTACATGCTTCTGTTATCAATCAAATAAAGATTTTGTCCGATATGGAGGTTATACTTTTAGAAATGTTCTTCAAAACAGGCAATAAGATGCAACTTAAGAATAAAAATATTGTCATTGGGCTTTTAAAAAATATATACTTCAAATGAAATGTTTGTGCAGTGTGCAAACACAATAAGTTTGCACAAACACATCGTCAATTTATGTTAATACAACCATGCTATGTACACATATTTCCATTTTCATCTGCTTAGTTATAAGAATGCTAATTAAGTCATCTTTACTATTGTATATTTAGTAATCTCATTATCATGTTATAACAATAATGTAGCAATAACTGCATGTTGTCATGTTTATAGCATATTTCATCTTTTATTACTCCCCAAAGAATACTCTTGTTTGTTGACGAGCGTATTCGGTTATTCCCCTCTAATGTTACCGTTGTCATGTGTTTGATGAGCCACATACTTAAACAAATCATTCCTTATGCAAGTCTGTTTCATCAAAATCAGCACAAAGAATTGCCACAGACATACTACGGAACAAACATCAAAATAAAACTTGACCAAAATTATATTGACAGATACTGTTTATACCTACCATATGACAGTTTTGATATATGCATGTCTGTCACAAGGAAACATTTTCAATGCAAGTTGCTATAGCAACAATAAACAAAATAAGAACACAAGAGGCTTAAATAGCTGTCACCTGGAATATTGTACTAATTGCCTAACGACTCAAGATCTTGCGGTGGGAGGAGGGGGCGGAGATTGGGAAGGCGCTATCAAAATTGAATGTTTTTACGTTATATGTAATAAAAGTTGAAAATAAATTCGAAGTGCGACCTGATTATCTACAATTGAATTTATTACTTGCTCTTTCGTATTCTTAAAATTCATGTTCATAAATAATACCTAAATCACTATTTAAATGCAAACCAAGTTAGCCTTAAAATAATTAGTTTACCACTCAAGAAAAAAAATTATCATCCAAAGCTAACCTGAAAACTGCATATTACAACAAAACAAACTTAACTTTCTACAGCTGTCTATTACCAATAAAAACCAGCCTCATTACATTTATGGACGTCCCTTGGTCCGTTTTATTACATGGAGCCTATAAAAGCCCTTAGTAACACGGCAATTAAATAATGAGATTCAGTTTTTCGTTCACATTATACTGAATTATGATGGTACGTGCTGAAATGATTTGTTACATGTGGTACGTGTTAAAACCTGCACCACCACCACCACCCCAGCCGAGTTGTTACATTTGGTACTTGCGTCGTAAGATTCTCAGTTGGGTTCTTCGTTCGAATGAATATGTTAGTTTGCATTCTCTTTTACAGTTCCTAACATTAGTGATGCTCATGAAAAGTAAATCATGTACAGCTCTTTGCCAGTTTTCAAATTGTCGCTATTTGCTGAATTATAAATAGAAAATAAGGTGTATTTGTCTGTAATAGAATGCAATATAATTCTGAACATGAAAGGTCCTCATCTTCAGTGAACAGTCAGCAAAATATTCTACTCGCAAATACTACTTTATTGGAAATGAAAATAAGATCTTGAGCTTATGTTTGGCCCAGTATACTTTGAAACTATAAATTATAAACTATGTTTTTAAAGCTCATCAGCAGAGAATTTCTTGTTAAATTTATACTTTAGATTTTACACTGTAGATCACTTAGCATGATCATTTGCCGATAATTGACTCACCTTTGTGTGCTCGTGGTGTCATAGAAAACAAGCAACGCCTTTTCTCTCTTGCGAGTATAATCGCGAACATTGTCTTGATATATTCCATAACCTTAAAACCCCTATGTAACTTCACTTTCAATACTCTGCATTTTTCAGAGATAGATAAAACACTGCCCTGAAGCGAGGGACAACCAAATTTTCATTTAATCGTTAAATTGTCCCTCTGGATAGCTCTAGCATGGTGCGAGAAATATCTCCATATAAATCCATAGCTGAGTGCTGGTTAATTTTATAAGTAAAAAGCCACAATAATTCATATCTTCAGCATTACACCTATCAACAAATTTTACCATGATACTATTTAGAAAGCTTCTGATTTAACGATTGTTTATATCTTTAAAAGAGAATTCTTATCCGTAGTTTATCATCTTTTAATGATTGTATATGTTATTGAAACTAATCAAACATGAATATAGTTAACACAACATGTCAATAATAATAGTTTATATACCAAAGTTCTTTAATGACAATTCTCCAACAGCAAACGTCAAAGACCAGGCGAAGTCCCAGAGTCAAATGACATTCATAAACCATTGATTCTGTCTTTGAATCAGGTATGCAAACATTACATGTAACTAAGCAGTATGTTAACTTTTCAAACACTTTGCTTTTTGTTACTTCTCTGAGTTTGAGTGAAATATTTTTCATAATTCATGCAAAATTATTTTACTATTGCCGATGTTCATCTAACTATAAAATGGCCGCCCACTACATTACAAATAAATGTAGCAAGAATAAAATGGTACAGTTCCATTATCTTAATTTAAGTCTGTAATCTCATAGAGCCTTTTCTTTTGTTATTGCTTTTACCTGGTTTATCTAAACTAACAAAATTAATATCGATCTCTCTATGGAGAATCCAAAGTCTAGTATAGGATGAAGTTCGTAGACACGTACAAGTATGCTTGTGCGATTGCAGTTCATGCAGCTGAAAATTATATTTTGTATGCTTACAACAAACTTTTCATTATGCACTCTTGTGCCATGAAATAGTTGTGTGTGTGTGTATGTGTGTGTGTCTGTGTGATTTAGATTTTAGCGTAGTTTTAACAATTTTAGTCACATCGCTGAGATGTCTGCAGTATGGCAGTTTATAGTGATGTCTAGCAGTTGGGCATCATGACGCAGATACGTAGTATAATGTCGCACCCAGTCATATTATCCTGACACCAGGTCGACCAGTCTTAATACTAACCTAACCTCTCAGTACCATTTTTATAAGTCTTTGGTATGACTCGGCCGGGGTTCGAACCCTCGACCTCCCAAGAAATAGTGTGTGTGTGTGTGTGTGTGTGTGTGTGTGTGTGTGTGTGATTTGAATTTTAACGTAGCTGTAACAAGTTTGCAGTCATATCGCTACGATGTCTGCAGTGTGGCAATTTATAGTGATGTGATCACTCGAGCATCATTCCGCAGACATGTAGCATGATGTCCTACCAAGTCACATTATTTTGACACCAGGCCGACCAGTCCTAACACTAATCTCTTAATATTGAGCGCCTAGCGAGGCAGCTGTTAGTACCATTTTTTATAAGACTTTGGTATAACTCTGCCGGAGTTCGAACCCACGACCTCCCGCATCCGAGACGGACACCTAGGTCACCGGAGTGGTCCTGAAAAAATAGTAAAAAAAATGGCCCACATAAATTCTAGTAAAGCAAAAATGCAAGTCTCATGAATGATCCTTTGTTCGAAATGACCCCATCAAGGTGAATTAGGAAAAATCGTCATATTGAATTGTGTCTGGTTTTATAAGATACTGCCTGACAAACTAAATCAACTATGTACTTTATTACATCTTTCTAAGTCTATTTATAATGAGAGAAAAATGTTAACTTTTGAAAACTGTTGAGGATTAAATCGACGAACAATAAGAATTCGTATATAAGATTACATTTTTTCATTTGTAATTTTCCGTGCCTATCTCATTTATTTCAGTGCAAAGTCCGATAACCACTGAATGAACGATAACCTCGTAATGAAAAATGCCGATATTCTCTCTTTATTCATATTTGCATGGAAAGGGCTGATAGCAATTTCTTAAAGCACGCGTTATAATCATTAATATTATGGGAAGTATATTTTAAACATTATGATATAAATGGCTAACCAGCCCAAATGTTTGGAATCAGAGATTATAATATGCGTGTAGTTTAGCTCCCGGCTGACTTGTTTGACCTAATATCAAAACAAGTTTGACAACGTCTACACTTAGAGACATGGTGATGACTGTAGTCACCATAACGTATGCCGCCATTTTTATGCTAAAACAAGTTCACAGACTGAAATCTGTTAGTTTTAAAGACAATCAGAATGCTGCAAACAAAAGAAACTCTCTTTATTCTTGTTTACACTGACTGCATTTGTTCT
>JAECUM010065842.1:0-24082 GCA_016617855.1 Megalonaias nervosa | reverse complement strand
AAAGGATAGAACATGCCTTAAGCTCGTAAAGTGCTGATGCTCTGAGAAACGCTTATCACAAAAATTATGAGGAACTACAGTATACTCTCTCCAATAAAATAGAAAAAAGTTAAGCAATGAAAAAGAAACATTTTAGAACAAATCCAGTTACACTCACTGACAACCAAACTCCTGCTTCTGTAGTTCTGTAGAGGGGAAAAAACCCATCAAGTTGGAGAAAACAAGCATAATACTAATGAAACTGACAGAGCAGCCATCTTATTCAATAGATGGTTCATTCCATCTATATAGGATCAATGACATTAGAAGAAATCTACAGGTGAAAGCACTATGTTGATACGGAGAAGTTGCGATAATAATGATTTTACTGATGGCAATTGTAGCTGCCATATTGGAAGTCAGATTGGTGCCATTTTCATATATGGTCAACTAGACCTCAAAAGAACTAATTCATTGAAAACCACACACTGATATTATCCTTCATTGAGAAGTAAAGGGAACAAGATTTTCAAGATGCCTGAGTGGCACCATTTTTATTTACGACAAACCAGAGATCCTAAGAAGTCTTTTAGAAGACAAAAATCGATGTTAATGTGACCATCCATTCAGGATTAGCAATAACTAGATTCCCAACAAAGTCACAGTGGCAGACATACTGATGTGCGAGTGGCACCATTTTTATTCAGGATCAACTACGTATGATTAAACCCCAAGTCAAAGTATGACTAGCCGTTCAGAAGGATCAACTACGTATGATTAAACCCCAAGTCAAAGTATGACTAGCCGTTCAGAAGGAGTAGCAACAATGAGATGTTTTTAATATGGCTACCATATCGGAACTTAGATCTACACCATTTTCATTTGAAACATGCTAGACATCATAAGTCTTTAAGTGGTAACCCCATGTTGTTCTGGTCATCCATTCAGGATGAGTAGTGTTAAGATGTTCAAGACTGCCCTCGTGGAGATCGTATTAGACATCAGATTGATACCATATTCTTTACGACCTGCTGGATATCATGGGACCTTATGTCAATATGTATTTCTCTTCTGGTGAAATTGCTGTAAAAAGATTTTTGGCTCATTTCTTCAAGACAGCAATTTTAAATGTCACTAAAGTTTTGTCAGCATCATATTTCAGTTGACTAAATACAACACCATGTTGTTGGTACTTATCGGGGTCGGACTAAAGTCCTCGAAGGCCCTACTGTTTCAGAGGCCTTTAGGCGGATGAATTACTTGCATGACTGCCTCTTTGTGTATACACTTTTCAGTATAATGGTCATTAACATAATATATTTATTCAAGAAGAGATCTTTGTTACAATTATTTTTATCATAGAGGAAAACACGGTCAATTTGTTTTTCGTTGGCCGTTCAGTTTTCGTAGGTCATAGACAGTGCCTACTGTGCCCATTGGATAATATGGCCCTGGCACTTATAATGTACACATCCAGCATTGGACAGCTGCACTGACCCAGGACCTAACATCCAGGCTTTTAAGAAGATTATTGAAAAGGTAACAAAACGAAAGTGAACAAAAAGAGAAATATTTGTTTTATTAGAAAATAAATATTTTTGAATGCATCATTTAAATACTGAAAGAACAGTCCATAGATCAAAGGCTTGCTCGAGAATCCTCTACAGTGTACTAGTTTAATAAGATATAAGGCCAAGTCACATTTGGATGTTACTGCCATGTTGGAACCTTTATGTAATATACCGTAATTTGATAAAGGCAACTAGCCTGTTGATTAACTTATTTCATAATGTGGAAGTACCATCTTGTTAAGCAAATAAATGCTAATTTACGATTGTTCTTATAAGAAAATATGGAATTTCCATCGGGAGTTTTCAAGTTATCTTGGCATACTAAAATGAGAGAGTGGTGTAAATCTTAGAAGAACAACAAGCAAAGACAGATCTAGATCAACAGTGTGTATGCAATTCTTAGCAAAACTATAACCATTGACTGATCTGTCAGAACAATGCACAACAATATAAATATATTATATACATGTTTCTTTGTAATCAGAAAATCAATAAACATCCACTGCTCTACCTGAACAATGTACCACCATAGATATACATTATATATGGTACATTGCCTAAATATATAATGAACGCTGTTTCCATGCAATCGTTAGATGAATAATAAGCATTGTCTGATCTTCCAGCACAATATACCACCATATATGCATTATATACATGTATGCTGCTTGCTTGCAATAAATAGCAAAACTCGAAGCAGAATGCTTTGCCAACACACTACGTGTGTGTATATATATATATATATATATATATATATATATATATATATATATATATATATATACACACATACACACACACATACACACAAACACATTTACACTGCTTGCTTCTGATCATTAGCATAAAAATAGGAATATATTGTTCTGATGGTGCAACTAAATGATGATGAAAATATGAAGATGAACCTTTGCACCTTGGTACAGAGATGCATTAGAAGAGTCTATGTACTGTTACGAGTCCATGCTCTTAAAATAAGTGACAGAAAAGAGCGAAGACAACAAGCTTTGTAAAATGTAACAAATAATTTATTTCCCTAGAATACAAAGTGGAAAATTAAGAAAAAAGAACTTACGGTTTTACGAATTAAATCCCAAAAAGAATTAAAAAATAAAAAGTCCAAGCAATAAAAAGTCCTGAATGAAAATGAGTTCGAATCCTGATGAAATCCGAAATTTGAAGACGATGACATATGTCGTGGTTAGCGAAGTGCTGCTGTGTCAACAGTCTATTGTTGAATCACAGAAAATATTATTCCAGTTTTGAATTCAGTATAACTTCCAATAAATGTCTTTATCCAAGAATTTTGTTTGAGCACTTTTGTTATTTCCAGGGAAAAGGATCACCTAAATTCAATAATTTGAAGAAAATAAAAATTTCAATCCAAACTGGTCACAACATAATACAACTTAACGTGTCAAGTGTTTAAGCACAACTGAATATACCTTTATCAAAACAACAGTTATACACTAATTAAGACAATACAGATTCCTGGACGAGGGTCAAAAATTCATTCTTCTGGAAAAAAAAAGTCTGTATGCTACTTGTCACGAAGTCCAGGAATAACCCTGACTTAACCTAATGATTCTTACTCTGAGAAAGATAAATAAAAAATAAAGTTGTTTACCAAAACTGTCACTGATTTGGGAACGAGGTCAAGAACTAGATACAATCTCTATTGTTTATCAATGAAATAAAATATAAAAAAATAAGTCAGGTCAAACAAACTGAACTCGAATTCTGGACAATGCCAAATCCAGTAAACAAAGTTACATTACAACAGCAAGTAATGGAATTAAATTTAAAACTAACAAACAAACAATTAAATTAAACATACATAACACTACCCTGCTTAAAAGAAAAAGTTTCTTTTTACCATAGGTCAATTATACACGAGGTTTGTAAAAAAATAACATAAGAAATCTTATGAATGATACAAAGTATACATGAAATATATATTTCTATACACGTGAAAGTGCATCTGCTATTAAATTGTCTTTTCCCTTGATGTGCCTGATGTCAATATTATATTTCTATAACAACAAACTACCATAATAATCTGATTTTTGTTTTTCATCTTACCGATGAAAGTAAGGGGGTTGTGATCACTAAACCCAATAATCGGAGAAGTAGCTGAACTAATGTAAACTTCAAAATGTTGTAATGCCAATATCAAAGAGATTCCTTCTCAATTGTAAAATAATTTCTTTGGTGCTTATTTAATTTCTTAGAAAAATAGCACACTGGATGATCATCAGTTTTATCTTCTTAAATCAATACTGCTCCAACCGTAACATCACTTGCATCAACAGACAGCTTAAATGATTGACTGAAATTTGGAGCTGTAAGAACTGGTGCACTCTTAAGGCTTTTAACTTATCAAAAGCTTCGTGACATTTTTCAGTCCAATGAAAGTTGGTTTTCTTGCTCAATAAATTTGTCAGGGTTCAGCAATTATAGAAAAATAGGAACAATTTCTGATAGTATCCAACCATACCCAAAAACCCCATCAGTTGCTTTTTACCAACAGGCACGGGGAATTCAGAGAGACTTTACCTTAGCATCTATAGGTTTAACTTGTCCATGTCCCACGATATCTCCTAGAAATATTACACAATCACGACAAAACTCACTTTTGGATAAATTGTCAAACTTGCATCAGTGAGTCTGCCAAAGAATTTCCGAATTGTTGCTAAATGTTCTTTCCAGGTGTCGTTGCAGATGATGACATCGATGTAAGCATCACAAATTATCTAGACCAGATGTAATCATGTTCATTAAACGTTGAAAAGTACTTGGCGAACCTTTCATCCCAAAAGGTATCACTTTATATTGGTAAAGTAAATCTGGAGTCATGAATGCCGAAATGCCTTTGCCCTTTCCATCAGTGGAATT
Source organism: Megalonaias nervosa (assembly GCA_016617855.1). NCBI lineage: Eukaryota > Metazoa > Mollusca > Bivalvia > Unionida > Unionidae > Megalonaias > Megalonaias nervosa. The sequence goes on along the minus strand of JAECUM010065842.1, from coordinate 19,637 downwards.
TGCCAAAATCCTTTGAGAAGGTCAAATTTGGTGATGTACTTTGCATTTTCAATTTTATCAATGCAGTCATCGATTCTGGGTAATGGAAATGAATCTATTTTAGTCACACTGTTTACCTTTCTATAATCAGTGCACATGCGGAAAGTATTATCTGGTTTCGGAACAAGTATACATGGTGAACTCAGTCACTTTTACTCGGTTCTATGAAATCATTTTCCAGCAAATACTGAATTTCTTTTTTCAAGTATTCCTGTTTGAGAGGGTTCATCCTGTATGGGTGTTATTTCACGAGGTTTGGAATTTACAATTTCAACGTCAAGGTAAATTTTGTTTGTTCTTGTAGGAACATCTGGAAAAAAGTGATCATATTCAAGTAATAACTGTCTCAAGTTCATTCCTTTCTTGTTGTTGCAAATGTGAAAGTTTCTGGTCCAGATTATTCATAATTTCCGAATTCCGAAGATCTGTCGCTCCAAAATCAGTAGTGTCTGATTGCATTCCTTCACTTAAAATCCTCAGTGAGTGGCACAGGTACAACTAAATTTCAAGATTAACCTGGCTGTCCCTCTCAACATACTCCTTTAACATGTTTATGTGGCAAAGTTGTTTTTGTTTTCGCCTCCTAGGAGTATTTATGATGTAATTTAAATAATTTACTTTCTTTTCAACTGTGTAGGGACCATAATACTTTGCCTGAAGACGATCTTGTGGTATGGGGAAGAGAGCCAGAACTCTATCACCAGTCTGAAAACTCCTTTCCTTTGTACCGCTCCGGTGGCCTAGTGGTTAGAGCGTCCGCCTCGGACACGGGAGGTCGTGGGTTCGTTCCTTGGCCGAGTCATACCAAAGACCTACAAAAAATGGTACTAACAGCTGCCTCGCTTGGCGCTCAGCATTAAGAGGTCAGTATTAGTACTGGTCGGCCTGGTGTCAGGATAATGTGACTGGGTGGGACATCATGCTACATGTCTGCGACATGATGCCCCAGTGCTAGACATCACTATAATCTGCCACACTGCAGACATCGTAGCGATATGACTGAAATTTTAAAGCTACGTGAAAAATCCAAATCACACACACACACACACACACGCTTTCCTTTGTATTTTAACATACATTAATTTCATTTTTGACTGAGTAGAATGCAGATTAGCTCTTCCAACCTCTCAAGCCTTTGACAACTTTTACTTAAAATTGGAAACATAATCGAGAAAATTTAATTCAGTATCTTCATTAGAAAGTTTCTCTTTTAACAACTTAGTCCACGCACAGTATGTCCAAAAACTAGTTCAAAGGGACTGAATCCTAAAGATCCTTGAACTGATTCCGAAACAGCAAACAATCGTAAATGAATGCCTTCATCCCAATCTTTACCCGTATCAAAGCAATATGACCGAATCATATTTTTCAAAGTCTGATGAAATCTTTCTAAAGCCCCTTGGCTTTCAGGGTGATAGGCAGACGTGTAACAGGATTCGACCTCAATGGATGCTTGGACTAAATGACAACACATTGTGATGAACGATGGAGTTAATGAAATGAATTGACAAAATATATATAGTGATTCTTTCACGCTCCAAACACACGACTCGTTCGATTACTTAACACATTCACCAGTGAAAAAAACAAACAAATGTCATTCATATATTCAGATATGAAGGTAAGATGAACATAATCTCACGAGATGAAAGCGAGATTCACATAATCTCATGTAATGTAAACAATGAAAGCGGGATTAACATAATCTCATGTAATGTAAACAACAATATTGTACTCAATTGAAACCACAATCAATTGAAACAAACATGACTCGTAACTCAGTCATTTGTACAGCCTATACAATCATAACCACGTGTGACTCAAATATTTGTAAAACTTGCTAATGAAACATCTTGACCTTGTTTACGTGTCCAATTGACAAATCGCACAGTTCTCCTGGATCCTTGGGTTGGTCCAAACTTGTATTGACCCTACGCTCCCCTTCATGGATCCACCATGCGCACAAGTTTACAAATCTTGTACTTCTGTCGTACACCTGCACATATACGCACAGCTACACGGCTACACAGCTACATACAGCTACACAGACACAGCTACCCAGCTTCACATCTACACAGCTACCCAGCAGCACATCTACACAGCTACCCAACTGCACACCTACACAGCTACCCAACTGCACACAGCTACAATAAAACCAAACTGGTCGTAATAACGGAATTAAAAACTAAAAATACGTGCTATTAAATTAAACTCTTAATATTAATTTGTAACAATTCAAGAGTTTACATCGTTTCAAATCCACGTAATGGTAAAGACAACGTTTCACGCTATGGCATTAAAAACTGAATATGCTTCATATATCAAATAAAATAACAATGCAATACTTACCCCTATGGTTGTATAACAAATGGAGAATGTACACTCCTCGACAAGATCCAAAAGACCAGTGTGTCAGTTAAATAAAAACCTAGTCTTAAATCTTCAGGGGAATGAGCATTAGTGAGGGTAAAATACCCGTGCATACCGTGCTTTTAGTGTCTCTCGCCGCAAGCGAACAACGACGGAATACATGTTAGTTGAGTCACTTAACTAAAAAAAAAACAATTATCCACCCTAGGTAACGTTGTACGCATGTACAACGAACATACATAAATTGTTCTAAGGCGAAACCAAGTTATTTCTTGCCTTATTCTGTGACAAGAAGATTTGAATTGTTGGATGCCTAATTCGTACATAAGTCGCTGGAAAATTCCAGACATAAAATTTGACCCTTGATCAGATTGAACAGATTTGGGAAGGCCAAACTGAGTAAAGAAAACTTTATCAAAGCTTTTACAATGGTTTTGGCTTTAATATTCCTCAAAGGAATTGCCTCTGGGAATCTTGTTGACGCACACATAATGGTCAACAAATATTGGTTACCTGACTTGGTCATAGGTAAGGGACCAACACAATCTGCCATAATTCTGCTAAATGGTTCGTCAAATGCAGGAATAGGTTGCAGATGAGCCTTAGGTATCTTCTGATTGGGTTTTCCTACCATTTGACAAGTATGACAAGATCTACAAAATTGACAAACATCACTTTTGATTTTTGGCCAATAAAAGTGAGTCAAGATCTTGTGGTAAGTTTTATTTATCCCTAAATGACCAGCCAGAGGAGTTTCATGGGCGAAACTAAGTATTTCCTGTCTGTAAGAATTTGAAACTACAATCTGATAGTTCACTGACCACTCGTCATCAGCAGGTACCTCGGGAGGTCTCCATTTTCTCATAAGAATCCCATTTTTAATGAAATAACAAACAGGTACTTCAGTGGCTTCAATTTCACTAATGGCCCTTTGAAACAAACAGGAGATCTCAAGATCTTTTCCCTGTTCGACGACAAGTGATTGTCGTTTGTCACCCTGATTAGAATAAAGAGAATGAGTGGCTAAGACAGGATCACTGTGATCAATACACTTTGATTGATCCAAACAAGGAGTGAAAGTGACCTCATCAAAAGCCTGACCAATACATGTGTCAGCTAAATGAATACATTCCTGACCAACATCATTCTGAAGAGCTTTGTTTGCCATAGCTCTAGTAACTGTACAAGTTGGGTATAAATCAGGGAATTATTTTTCAACAGGATCGACTTTCTGATACAAGGCTTGTCAGTTAGAAGTGGATTAACCACAACCTTATCTCCAGCTAAATCATTGCCTAGTAATAAATGAATGCCCTCAAAGGGTAAAGAAGAAACTGTTCTGACTGTCACAGGTCCTGAGACCAAGACTGATGAGAAATTTTCACAATGGAGAGGAACATTAACAAAGCTGCACTTTACTCCCTGAATAAGAACACTCTCGTTAGAAGGCTTCTCAGAAAAAGGAAAAGTACCTGATAACTAACTCATAACCCTTCAAAACGCATTCCTTAACCAGATCATAGTCAGCACTTTGCTGTAGTGACAGTGAATTGTAAATATCACTAGCTTTACCAGTGAGTACACATTGTAATAATAGAGTCTAATGCTCCCTTGGCCATTTAAAATTTTCAGCAATTTCTTTTCAAAATGAAGAAAATATTTGTATACTTCTTTTTCTCTAAAATGGAGACACTAACCTAATATTCTTAGTAACTTCAAAACTTGAATTTGTATGTAAAGTGGGAATGTGCTTTTCACTTGCCAGCTCTAATTCTCTTAATCTAAGTTGATATTCCCTTTCTTCCTGCTCTCTTTCTCTCTAATTCTATTTGCATCTCTTCTTTCTGTAACTGCATTTCTCTCTCCTCTTTCTCCAATTGCATTTTCCTCTCTCTCTTTCCTCCTTATCTAATTGCATTTGCATTTGTTTTTCCTCTTTCTTAAGTTCAAGCTTTCTTAACTCTAATTCCATCTTATATTTTAATTTTAATTCCTTTACTTTTCTGTCAGAGTCTGATACAGACTCACTGATCGAAACCAAAGTACTTTTATCGAAAACATTATTTTCCACCAAATATTGGACCAAAATATTTGTTATTTCTTGCTTTGTTAAAGAAGCTTTTGCCTCAGAAAGATCATATTTTCTGGCAAGCTGAAGCAATTCATCTTTTTTCAAAAAGTCTTAACTGTTCCTGGGTAGGATTTAAAAGAAAGATCTCCACTTTTGATGATATTGTAAAAAAGCCTGCTGATTTCTAAAAGGAAAAATAATGCTTGGGATTTAAAAAAGTCAGAAACTAAGGGAATTTAAATTTCAAAAGACGAAATTTTCTGAAATATTTTAGCAAACTTCATATCCCAAGGACGAGCCCCCAATTTTCTGTTATGAGTCTATGTTCTTAAAATAAGTAACAAAAAAGAGTGAAGATAACAAGCTTTGTAAAATTTAACAAATAATATATTTCCCTAGAATACAAAGTGAAAAATTAAGAAAAAAGAACTTACGGTTTTACGAATTAAATCCAAAAATAATCCAAGAATTAAAAAAATAGAAGTCCTAGTAATAAAAAGTCCTGAATGAAAATGAGTTCGAATCCTGATAAAATCCAATATTTGAAGGTGATGACGTCTGTTGTGGTCAGCGAAGTGCGGCTGTGTAAACAGTCTCTTGCTGAATCACAGAAAATATTATTCCAGTTTTGAATTCAGTATAACTTCCAATAAATGTCTTTATCCAAGAATTTTGTTTGAGCACTTTTGTATTTCCAGGGAAATGAATCACCTGAATTCAATAATTTGAAGAAAATAAAAATTTCAATCCAAACTGGTCACAACATAATACAACTTAACATGTCAAGTGTTTAAGCCTAACTGAATACACCTTTATCAAAACAACAGTTATACATTAATTAAGATGCAATACAGATTCCTGGATGAGGGTCAAAAATTCATTCTTCTGGAATAAAATAGAAGTTTGTATGCTACTTGTCACGAAGTCCAGGAATGACCTTGACTTAACTTAATGATTCTCACTCAGAGAAAGATAAAAAAAAAATAAATAAAGAAAAGTTGTTTACCAAAACTGTCACTGATTTCGGAACGAGGTCAAGAACTAGATACAATGTTTCTATTATTAGTTGTTTATCAATGAAATAAAATTTAAAAAAAATCAGTCAGGTCAAAACAAGCTGAACTCAAATTCTGGACAATGCCAAATCCAGTAAACAAAGCTACATTACAATAGCATGTAATGGAATTAAAAAATTTAAAACCAACAAACAAAGAATTAAACTAAATATACATAACAGAACAAAATTGTGTTTAGATCTAAGTTGGCAGAAAGAATGAGCCTCATATGGTGTAGGGATATGTCAAGGCCGATGGATTAAAAAATATTCATATGCCTTTTGAAACTAGTTCTTTTCCCCTATGGACAAGAAACACTAATGCAACTGTATAATAAATGAATACCCCTCTCTCATGCTTTCTAAATATCTTTATGCAGTGAATAAAAGTTAAATACAAACCAGGATTTATAAAATGTGATTCAGTGCATCTAAAAATATCGACACATGGACATCAAAGAACAAAATAAACTCACTCCAATGTGGGTATGTGATACAGAAATAAAGACTGAATACCTGTACTGAATGCCTGATCCCCCATATTAAATTAAATGGGTATCTATAAGAAAGTTATACCCGAGATAAATTTTGAATTAAGTCATTTAATTAAAAATTGCCATAAAGCTACAACTTTCCATGATGAAAAAAAGCAAACCTTGAGGATATATCAGCTTAATCATTGCCTAATATCAAGGACATGTGCTTACAAAATGCAACCTCCTTTTTAACACAGACTTGCACATCTCACTTCAATATAAAAGAGATATACATCAGGCACCAAATATCTGGCCCCTAAAGTGCTATGCAAAGACATGCTTCACTTGATTATGAAGATAAATAAAATAATTATTGCATTTAATCATGCAGTTAAAATCCAAGTATGCAGGGCTTCAAGTAAAATCAAGACAATCTCTATGCATCTGAGCTACAATATGGCTGCATGTTAAGTTTAATTCATTGCCTGGCAAGTGTGCATTAAGGAAACTTTTCATCTTTACAAGGATTCAGGAACCATAACATACAGATCTAATACATTCAATATTAAATGCAGGGTTCTCAATTATGCTGGAATTAGTGAATAAAATACACATTTTTACATGTGGATACACTGAAAAGACAAAATGGCAGTCTTGAGGATGTATGTAATTTTCACAAAATACACTTTGTCTATTATTGACAATAATCACTTATTTATTTTCTCAAAGAATAGGGGCCAACTTTTAATTTCATACAAAAAATAATAATGATAATATCTTCAAGACAGCAAAATACATATATTATGTTGTTCAAAAAGTCACCTAATGAGGTCAACTGTTTCAGATGCTGATTTATTACATCTGAAACAAATCCGATAAAGATGAAAATATTAAAAATAATATTTTATTATAGGTAAAAGCTAAAGCTAATGACAACAAGTCCCAGAATGTAACATACCAATACTGGACTTTTTTTGAGTAAATCAAATAAATGAACATGCAAAATAATTTTCATGGGAACAGATATGGTTACCTTTCTGAAAATTCTAATGCCAATCTGGATATTGCTACGCTAAAATTCCTGGATTGTAATGCCAACTTGGATATTCCCACACTAAGACCCTGGAGTCAGGGATGTACCTGAAGTATTTGGCACTATGGGCGGATCCTTCCTTTGGCACTCCCACAAATAATTTTAAAATGTAAACACGCAGAAAAATATATTATGTTTGTAAGTAGTTTTTAAGCAGCACAGTGCTGTCATAAGCAAATTGGAACTTTAACTTTGATGAAGTTTTCATTTGGTTTGAAAACTTGTACTGGTACTTCAATTCCCTGATACCACCCAACCCCCCTTCTGGCTGTCACCCAGGGTGGACGTGACCCCTTTGCACCCCCCTTAGTATGCCACTGCCTGGAGTGTAATGCCAATCAGGATATTCCCATAACAAAACACTGGACTGTAACTAAGCTGGATATTCCCCCACTAAGACAATGGGTTGTAACATCTAGCTACTTCCACACTAAGACCTGGACTGTAATGCCAATCTGAATATTATTACATTACAACTCAAAGATTCTAATTCCAAACTGGATATTCCCACAGTAAGACCCTGGAGTGTAATGCCAATCTGGATATTATTACATTAAAAGATTCTAATTCCAAACTGGACATTCCCACACTAAAACCCTAGACTGGAATATTAATATGGATAATTCTACATTAAAACTCCTTGACTATAATACCAACCTAGATATTACCACACTAAGACCCTGGAGTGTAATGCCGATCTGGATATTACCATACCAAGACCCTGGACTGTAACCAAGAAAGGCTGGATATTCTTGTATTTACATAATGGATTGCAATGTCAGTCTGATATTCCCACACTAAGACCTTGACTGTAATGCCAATCTGGATATTACTACACTAAAACTCCTGGATTATAATGCCAACCCGGTTATTTCCAAACTAAGACTATATTGCTATGCTAAGACCATGCACTGTAATCATTCCAATCTGGATATTCCCAAAATAAGACCCTGGAATGTAATGCCAATTTGGACATTCCCACACTATGACTCTAGATTAAAATGCCAATCACAATATTCCCACACTAAGACAATGGGTTGTAATAACAATATGGACATTCCCACACCAAGACCTTTGATTGTAATCCCAACCTGGATATTCCCACGCTATGGCCCTGACATGCAATGCCAATCTGGGTATCCCTGCATTAAAACCCTGAATTGTAATACCAATCTGGTCACGGCAACACCAAGTCCTGGGTTTGTAATTCCAACCTGTATATTCCCACACTAGAGTCATGGACTACAATCATACCAACCTGGACATTCCCACACTAAGACCTGGATTGCAATCATACCAACCTTGATATTCCCATGCTAAGAACCTGGGTTGTATGCCAATCTGGATATTCCCATGCAAGATCATGGACTGTATTTCAGAGATGTTTAAGAAAGATAAATACAGCTAACTAAAATTTTACATGCTCACATTATAATTTTGCAAATATTTATTATCAGATCACATTACATCAATTTAGACTTATTCAATTTTTTTACAAATTTGTACTGAGGTATATAGTAACATATTACTTGCTGTCTTCAGTAAAATGTCACATTGCAAATAATATAATCAATAAAAGCCCGATCTGTGTGTGGTTTGGATTTTTAACTTAGCTTTAAAAAATTTTCAGTCATACCGCTATGATGTCTGTAGTGTGGAAGTTTATAGTGATGTCTAGCACTGGGGAATCATGCTGCAGACATGTAGCATCATATCCCACCTAGTCACATTACCCTGACACCATGCCAACCACTCCTAACACGAACCTTTTAAAGCTGAGCGCCTAACGATGCAGCTGTTACTACCATTTTAAAAGTCTTTGGTATGACTTGCCTGGGGTCTGAACCCACAACCTCCCACATCTGATGGTGGACGCTCTAATCACTAGGCCAAAAGCCTGATTTGTTATCATCATTATTAATATTGCTTCATTTTAAACAACAAATACATGTTAAATGTGAACACCTCTCTCTAGAATTTTGAAAACGGAAAGTCCTGGATGATCACATTTCTCCAGCATGTGGAAAACTGAACAAATTTGAAAAAACTGATGGCCCAGGATCAGAAACTGAAGGCACTGGAAGCAGTGATTCTCAAACTAAGAAACTCCAAGTGTGGTTTTATGGAAGGGCAGGTGAATTTAAACACGGATAGCAAACTATTCAGATAGCTCTTCATTCAAAAGATACATCTTTCCTAAACTTTAGGTCTCTGTCGATCTGACTCCCTCTTAAGATTTCTGTTTCTATATTATTTGGACAGAGTAAGAATGCTGATAATGGACCAGTACAAGTACACTGTTTACTTTTGTGCAGTGTAATAATTATGCTTGCACCAGTACAACATTTGTTAGGGAAATAATTATTCATGGTAATCCTAATCTTAGAAATGGGATTCCAAATTTTCCATCAGCAACTCCAGTGACTTTAAGATTGGGAGTCCTGGGTCCATATGCTCGTAACACCTCAAGTTGCATGAGAAACCCAACTCAAAATACCCAGGTTTGTTCTGCATTTGAGCTTCCACTCAATTTATGATTCACAAACACAGTTCTCCTCAAATGTGAGTTAACTGCATTGAGGGTAATGTAATACTCAAACTATGGTTAGTTGTTAAAATCTCAAGTCATGAAAGTGAAAAAGATGTTTGTTGCTAAGGAGAAGCTCGAGGACTTCCATAAACAACTATATCTGTATTAGTTTTCAATAGTGTTTTTATTGTGTGACACTGAAGCAAAGGAGTAAATATGTGCAACTGAACTGTAAAAAAGAAAGTTGTGTTGATGAGACTATATTAGACAGGATGTATAGTTCTGAAAATTTAATGGTTGGGGTGGTTGCTGCTGCTGCAATGGGTGTAATGCCACTTTTAAGCACAAGACATGCTATACATGGTGGCCAATATAACTGGTGGAGGAGAAACATGGGAAAACCCCAGGAAAAACCGATGACCCACTGGAAATTACTGGCAAGTATTTTCACATTCCCACACTGGTTGAACATAAGACTCGAACCCGCACCGACAACAGTACTACAAGTACTACAGGCCACTTGGCCATCCAAGGCCCCAGTTGTTGTGGTATAGTGAGTATAAAAGAGAGAGAGGTGCAGGAAGATGTGATGGTGGACCTTAATGCATAATTATCTATGATATTTAAAAACTCTGTTTCAAATAATATAACTTTGAAGAAAAAAACGTTATCACTAATCTAGCAGTCTAGGGCCAGTTTACATAATATTCTGAAGTGATGTGTGATGTAAATTTGCTTTTACTGCCAATATCTAAATTACTAAAGCAAATATTCAATGAATGGAAAAAAATCAACACAGATTAAGCAGATAAATAATATTACTTGTTTATTATGAGAAGTTTGAGTCTACTGAAAGGAAAACAATAGGTTCTATTACAGAAACCTGCATCACATTATTACTTTCAAAATGATAAACGAGTATGCATGAACATATTGTTACTATATATCATCTTGAGCACTCTATGCTATTCCATTACCTGTTAATCATGTAGTTTATAGAGGTACTGGCTTGTGTATTTATTACGTATTTATTTTTAGAGAAACTGATGTCACTAACAAAAATACAATAAAGCATTTAATGAGGATGTATATTCACCTGTTATTCTGCAGAAGTGGTATTTTACTGCTGGCATCGTTTCTTCACTCAGGAATCATATGTACTGGCAAGCCAGTATTACTATGGCCTATGCAAATATGATTACAACACAGCTTACTGTTGGCTGTGATGACCCTATGCTGTCTCCAATTAGCCGCACATGTGCTCCATTTGCTAAGTATCTAAGGAACCAGAGCACCTGACATTGCAGTGAATGTGGTCTAGATCAATTTGTTAAATGGACTGGAAACCTTCCAACACTGATACCAGAAAAATAAGTGTCTGATTTCAAAATCAAAATCACTGTAAATGTTCTAAATCATCCACATCTTGTACTGAAAGCCTTTCCTTATTTTTTTAAAAACCCATTCTCCAGCATCTATGAAGGCTTTGCATATGTCATTTTTGAGTGAATTGCTTGAGATAAAGTATGTGGTCTGATTTATTTGAGTGAAATGCAAAAAGGTTGAGTTGAGTGGTTCCCTCAGCTTAGGTTAGTGAATCACAATTTGTGGCATACTCAGCTATTTGAGGAGTTTCGTTAACACAGGACTTGGACTCAAGCTATTGAAATACTTGTGAAAACGTAGAAAAGAGTCCTTTTAGAACTGAAAAACTGAAAGAAACAATTCACAGTTAACACCTGCAAATTAACAATGTCAGCATTCAAACAGTCTGAGACTTAACAAGAGGTGAACCACAGAGCATATTTACCATCGTGGATTGAATCAAGGTTATCTCCATCACCACACACACCATGGCTAAAAGATCTTTATCTTTTTGTATCATGGTAAATGTACATGTACTGGACTAGATAAGAGAGAGAGAGAGAGAGAGAGAGAGAGAGAGAGAGAGAGAGAGAGCAGAGTTTGAATCTTGATAATAGCTGTTCTTTGTGTTTCATTTTTTCAAACAAATTAAAGTGCTGAACTACAGCACATCCTAACATTTTTTAATACCAACTAAGAGAGATCTCCACATATCATAGACCTACATGCAATTTCCAGAAACTTGATTTTTAATAACATTTACATTTCCTGGATCACATGTTCTGTACAATGAAGAGAAAGACAAAGAGGTACCATCTTTGCTTCTCTAAGATAGTCATAAAAAATGTGAAAGAAAAAACACATTGTAAGGAAATACTCTCTGCCGATATGGTGCTTCCACTGTTAAGTAACGACAGTAGCTGTATGCCCTTGTTTTCATTATAAAAAGTACAATCCACTAAAAAGTGTATCCACTGTAAAATTTCAAGTAAGAACACAAGAGGAAGACCTTTCTAAATTTTGTCCAATTGCGTAAAATTTTCTCTTCTTTAAAAAATGAATTAAATTGAAAAAATGGCTGCCCCAGATTATTTGGAAGATTGATCCGGATGCTGAAAAATGACATTACTGTATCTACTCATGGATAATCTGCTATCAACTACCAACAGCATAAAATCTGATTTAACTTTGCATAATGTACCAGATTAATGTGTAAGCTGTTTGTTGAGAGTAGCACAGTTCTGGAACAGGCAGTGCAATGTACATCAACATTACACTAAGGCAAATACTGTGCTAATCAGTCCCATCTACCAGTATGAGTCACAAATCTCAAGCAAATCCTAATTGTCTGCATCACTCTTCCTTTCTTAATTTTAATCAAATCATTTTCAAACTTCAGCACCATTTCCATCATCCTCCTTCTTTGAAATGTTACAAGAAACTGAAGTTTTTAAATGACTTATTAAGGACCTGCTGTCACTGTTCTGATTTCGAGGTTTCAAAATAACCAGATTTGTGCCTTCGATAGGGATTCTCTGATACTGTTCACTTATCTGACTATTTTTGAGCAGTGCAGGAGTATTCCCCTTAATAGTAACTCCAAGCCTGCCCCCTACTGGTGTTCCTGGGTTGACTTGTGTACCAGGAAGTTTAACAGTTCCTTTATGCAGCATATTTACATCACTACTTTTGTTTGTGTCTGCATTTTCCAGTCTGTCCTCTTTAATTATTTTGACATTGGTATCAATGAAATGTTTGACAGCAGCTGACAGGATTTTGTTGGTGTCTTTCACCTCTTTGTCAGTAGCTGATACATTTTGATGGATGTCAGTACCCTTTCCCTTGGAGTCTGTGACCTCTCTATCTATGTCAACAACTTCTTTGTTAGCATTTGCAACCACCACAATGCCTTTGATTTCCACACCAACATTAGTGACCATGTCCTTGCTGTCTGTAACATCTCTATAGATGTCTGTAACCTCTCCACTGCTACCTGTGATTTTTGTGTTAGTCGTGTCAGTATTGCCTTCTTCATTGTTCTGACCTATGACCTCTCTATGAACGTCTATATTCTCCATTGCTGACTCTGAGGCCTCTTCAAGAGAGTTCATTATTTCTCTGTTGTTCTTTGCAAATGTCAGCTGTAAGACTATTTCATTTTCTTGACTATGATCTCTGTTCACCTTCAAGAACACATCATCCACATGCTCAGTCCCTTTGTCTATTGTTTCTGCATCCATCTGGTTGGTAATGCCATCAACTGTATCTCTGCCAAACTGCTCCTTAGCACAAGATGTCTTGCTGTGTTCAGGTTGAGGCACATCATCTGTTGTCTCCATCTGCTGCCTAGGGGAATGTATTGTCTCCATCTGCTCACTTGTTCCATCTATTTCTACCTTGTGCCCTTGAGCACCATCTGCTTGCTCTATATGCCTATTAGTGGTATTTGCTTTCTCCACATGCTCATCAATACAGCTTGGTTTCTCCATTTGCTCACTGGTGTCATCTACTGTCTCAACCTGCACCTTTGAACCATCATCTAGCCAAATTGTCAATGCCTGGTTTTCATGCACTGCATTTGCAGTTCTGACCTCTTTTGCTGCATTATGTTCCTTGCTGTTGTGCAGTGACAGAGCTCGGTCATCTCGGAAGAAAATCTGACATGTTGAGCAGCTAACAGGGTTAGGCAGATAATGCACTTCATGATGTTGCTTCAGCTGCACTCGCCAGGTGGCACGGTATGGACACTTGTCACATTTAAATCTTTTCTCACCCAAGTGAGTCCTCATGTGTGACACCAACTGGCTCTGTTTGACTGCTGAGAAACTGCACAGCTCACAGTGGTATGGATGGATTCCTGGAGGGAAATAAAGAGACCATAGAAAATATAACATAGATTATGACAAATGAAACCCAATTTGTATTTGAAAAATATGCAGGCCCCCATATGATAGATCAAACCCAGTTTGTGTTTGTTTGCTGGTACTTTTGTAGTTTCTGTCACTATGGAATGTATGGAGTCTGTGAGTGTGTGATTTGCTTTAACAATTTTTCAGCCATATCGCTATGATGTCTGCAGCGTGGCAGTTTATAATAATGTCAACTCTGGGACATCAAGCTGCAGATCTGTAGCATCATCTTCCACCCAGTCACACTATCCTGACACCAGGTCAACCAGTCCTAACACTAACCTCTTAATGCTGAGCGCCTAGCAGGGCAGCTACCATTTTTATAAGTCTTTGATATAACTCGGTCAGAGCTCAAACCCAAGATCCCCTGCATCCATAGCGGAAGCTCTAAAATTTAATGATATTAAAAGCATGTTCATTGTTGTTATTTTCCATGACAAAACAATTTCCACACTTTTAAAATGTTTGTTTACAAAATAGTTATTTGCTGCAAACCAGTCAATTCTGACTATTACAAAAAAAGTTATATTTATGAATCTTTAATCACATGTTTGACATGTGTCATGTATGCAAGCAAGGCAGCAAAGGAAATGTTATTAAAGATATTCAGACCAAATCCAGCTTTTGGAAAAACTTCTGATTGATAAAAAACGTAAAAATGTTATTTTCAATATCTAGTTTTAGTCAATGTGTTCAGTACATGTATTCCTTTATAAGACCAATAAGTGTCATAAGATTTTTGGAAAAGAGCAGCTGTTCTCTATCTGAATCATACAGCTTTAGTGTAAGCTGAGATCATCTTGATTTACAGTCTTTATATGACAACTTATGCAACAATTAACATACACATTATCAAATTCATTAGTAATATAAGGTACTGATCATTTAATTTTCTATGAGTGGTGATCCAGGTTCTTTTTTCTTTTGAGCTGGGATATTTTATTTTATTTTACTTCATTTTTAAGTAATAAAATGGATATAACAGGGTGGACTTTTTTCTGACAAGAATATTTTCTTCAAGCTATTTAAGAGCCAGAATTTTTTCCAGACAAAAATCCCAGCTACACCCTCCTCCATAATGGTTAGCCACTAATATATTCGGGGTATTCAGTAGCACATATCGCAGCAGTTTTAGACATACAACAGCACAAAATTTTGTTATTGTACCCAACTCTAATACACATTGATGCATTTTAACAGTACGTAACAATAAACTTTAGCACTCCCTCTGCTTACCTAGATGCGTGTTGACATGGTTTCTCATCAGATACTGCTGACTGCTGGTATAGGAACAATATTCACATGAAAACCGATGTTCTTTTAGATGGACTCGGCGTATGTGCTCATTGAGAGAAGTCTGAGACTTTTTCAGACAGCCACAATAATTACAAATATTAGTCCCCTCAAAACAAACTTTTTCTTCAAGGTGCTTGTCATAGTACATTTTTTCCAGAAATATCTTACTGCAATTGTCACATTTAAAGGCATGATCTGGATGTTTGTCAAGCGTGTGCTCCTTTAGATCTTTATCCGTCTTAAACTTAAACCGACATACCTTACAAATGAGCTTGGGAACATCATGCACTAAACCCATATGCTCATTAAATGTCCTTATTTCACGAAAGTCAAGGCCACACAGTTCACATATCAAGGGAAAACGTGCCCCTATGTGTTCTTTCTTATTATGCTCTTGCAAATTTGTTAGTGAATTAGCAATAAAACTGCAGAGATTACATGTCAACTTCTTGTTGATATGCAATGTCATATGTTTTTCCATGGCCTCCCTGCTGGGTGTTTTGTAATTACTGCATACAGTGCAAGCATATCTCATATATGATTTCTCCCCATCAGATTTCCCACGATCAGCCTGGGAAAATGATGTGGCAGCTTCCAGCTGAAATTTGTCAGTGTGGTCCTCAAGCCTGGCAATGGTATATTTTCCATCCTTTAAGGCAAGAAATACAATTTTCTCTGCATTCCCACTTTTCATTTTTTCACGGGTTGCCACTATCTCCCTCTCTGTTTTTTCCACAAGATTTAACTTCTCTTCATCTGCACCACTGGCTGCTTTTTCTCTGAGTTTCAACATTCTTTCTTCAACTTTCAAGGCTGCCATCATCTTTCTATCTTTCAGAAGACTTTCTATTCGTGTTTTCCATTCATCAGTGGAAAGAATTTTTAAATAAGGTTTTAAGAATTTTCTTTGTTTTCTGTTCATATCTCTCTCCTTCTTGTGTAAAGCCACCATTAAGTTCTTATCCCTGCAGAGATTTCTCACAAGCACTGACCAATTCTGAATTTTCAATTTTTTGGTTCCACTATATGCAAGGGAGCTATAACTATACCGGGGGCGATTCATAATACGCCGACTTCGTCTTACCAACTCAACAGTCGACTCTGATGAGCGATCAGTCAACTTTGAAAAGCTAGGAGTACTGGATACTGGACTGAACTCCCGAAAGGCCTGTACCATCTTCAGGCAACGTTGCTTGGGCAGGGAACAATCATCTGTGCTGTCTGCTACCACAGAGGGTATTCTGATGGAACCAAACGATCCTGAAGCTGTGTTACCCGAGTTCTGTAGACTGGCTACTTCTGATTTGAGTCTACTATTTATCTGTCTTGTTGGCCCTGTTGCTGAGCACTGGTGGATACCTGTTTGTGATGCAGAGTTTAAATGCAAGTCCCCAATAGTATGAATGCATCTTTTTGACAGTGGTAACGAATCTGGTGGTTCTGTACTCCGTACAAAGGGGATGGAATTGACTGGCTTTGATTTGGAAGATGGTCGTTTTGAGTTTATATATTTTGTTGCAGCCACAGCATCTACAAAAGATGATTCTACATATAGTTAGTACTAAACTTGTATTAGCTGATCAACTATAGAAGTTCTACATAGCATATTTCATGACCTATTATTAGTTTGATGTTAGTACACATATTAAAAGGCTTTCATAAAATATTACAAACCTCTGAAAAGTGCCTATATCACAGTTTATTCATTGTAGATAGTCACAAACCTAGTCTAGTGAACACGTTCCTGTAAAAACCACAACATTTCTCAGTTCCCCTGAAATTTCCTGCAAAGTTTACCAGCATGTAATGACCACTATATTTCAGTCCTATGGACACTTGTCTACTATACACAACAAATGGCGATTTAATACAACCAATCAATGCCTGATGCAATTATAGGATCACAATGCTAGCCAGTGAATGACAGTCATTTCCACAACTTGTACACAATGTTAGGCCACTACTGCACTTAAACTTAAAATTTTCTCCCTGAAAGGCACAGAAAACTATAACAGTTACATACAACCCTATTCAGACTACTCTGACCCGTTAGGTGCGGTCCATCTGACCTGTTGGGTCTTTCTGTTGACTTTCGGGACCACTGGAATACTAATTAAAACACTAAGTCATATTGTAATCTACTTTTTATATCGAAAATACACACTAGTTCTATCCACCTCTCCAAATTCTACACTAATGATTATCTACATTGTTTCTCACTATAGTTGTCCACTCAGAATATCTATCACTCCATTATGTCTATTAGGTATCAATTCTCTTAACTCCCCATCTTGTATATCTCTCTCTGATTCTTATTTCCAACTAAATCTTATCTCTGCTGTCCCTCTTTCTATCTCTGCCCTCCTTCTGCTTTGTGTCCTTCTGCCTTCTGCTTTCTCTTCTGCACACTATATCTTGTATCTATCTATATACACATATCATAATCCCACACCCTTTCCCCACATACAGAATATGATTGGCTAACCATTACTAGATGAATGACTGCTCCCTTCCCCCAGATCATACCATAACTAAATGGTGCTGAAACAGCAGGAATATGACCCAGTTATCCAGACATGTCATGATGCTGACCTGTTTACCCAGATTTGTCAAACCTGTCCTGAAACACAAAAACTTCACTTGCTATTGATATGTTCTCACACCCAACTTAACATTAGTTTCTATGATGCTGACCTAGTTACCCAGATTTATCATTGCTTCCCTCAAATCTGTCTCTGAAATTCCCCTATTCACCTCCCCCCATATATTACTGGTTAGAAATCTGGTATTGGTACTACTATATATTTTACTTTTTCTCACACTAAAATCCCTTTTGTCATATGTACAAAGAATCCCTTTGGTCATACTACTATAATAAAGTATGGGGTAATTCAAATGATAAAAACTTAGCAAAGATGGCACATCTTCAAAAAAGAGCATTTGGGCTAATATCAATTCAGAAAGAAAGTAAGGAAAATTTAGCTTCTAAGTTAAAAATATTACCTATTAAAGACCAAATCCGTTTTTGAAATGCCAAATTAATGTACAGGATATCCAATAGTGCTCCTGAATATTTACAATCACTATTCCAGTATAGGCTACCTGGCAATACTCCCCACCTGTGATCCATGTCTAATCAAACAGTATAAAATTCCCAAACCAAATAAGGAATTATTTTAAAAAAGTTTCCAATACTCTGGAACTTTGGCCTGGAATAGTATTCCAGCTGAGATTATAAATGCCCACTCTATTTCCTTCTTCCAAACCCAATATATCCAGTGGCTTCAGCAGCAGAGAGGGTGAACCCTACAACTTTTTAGAGACCTTATTTTTGAAAATTAAGGGTTCCCTGAAAAAAAAACATTTTTGTTTTAATAATGAAAACTTCTTTAATTGACCAGATTTTTTCACAATCTGGTCACGTGCGTATGTCATTCACCCTCTCTGCTGCTATAAATTAAACAGCCATATAGATATTATCAATAATGATTATTTGAGAACCACACTCTGCTAAATTAGCTCGAGAGCGCCTAGAGGCAATTAAAAAATATCTACCCGTTCGTGATTCTGTTAAACAACAACTACAATCGCGTCAGGAGTCTCAGGTGGAATTTACAGAGGGTACAGAAAAATTATTTAAACCGATTGTCGAACCAACGAAGAAAATTGTTGCAGCAACTGAGGCAACACAACAAGCTCTTGCAACATTGCCTGCTGATATTGCTGGTCGTATTCAAGCAGCTCAACCACCACCACAAGCAGCTCAACCACCACCACAACCACCGCCTAAAAGACCAAGAACTAATATAATAGATAAATTCACTCCTGAAGGTATTGCTGCTATCAATGACCCAAACCAAGTACTTGATATTGCCGCGTATGGATATTATGAAAGAGAAAAATATGTAAAAACAGATTATGTTAAATCTCTAAAGCATGATCATTGGCTCAAGGATGTATATCGCATCTATGCTGGTATTCCAGAAATCAGATCTAATGAAGATATTAAGAATTTTAACGAATTTGGCATGGCTGTAAATAGATATGTAGAAAAGGTTGAACAAGGTAAACGATTATCACCACAATTTGAATCATCACCACCACAATTTGAATCATCACAACCACCACAATTTGAATTACCACAACAATCTGAAACACCATCACTACAACGACTACAACAAAAGCTACAACGACAAAAAATAATAGAACAACAACTACAACAAAAACAACAAGAAGCAATAAAACGATTACGAGAACAACGAAAAGCACCAAAATCATTTGAACAATCACTTCGTGATTATCCAGAACCACAAAAAACACCACCGAAATCAAGTAAAAAGAAACCACCGAAACCAAGTGAAGAAGAAGAAGATCAAGACGCTCCCGGAGCAACTGGAAGTGGTTTAGGAAGTGGTCTTATTACTTGTCCCAATA
>JAECUM010065836.1:0-19185 GCA_016617855.1 Megalonaias nervosa | reverse complement strand
ATTCTGTCAATTGAAACAAAACTACTTTATTAGTTGCTTCGTGAGAACGAAAGAAATTTAAATGTGCAAGGTGACTAATCTGCAAGGGATGCACGCTAATGTTGACAAAAATATTAGATAGATCAGTTTCGTTAAAGAAACATATCCCATTTTAACCGATTTAGGCATCCATCGGCTACCAACGCATTTCAACAAACCGAAATGTATGTCAACGGCTCTTGAAAACGGATCAACTTGCTTGTGCCAGGATTTCATTCCGTCGGGATATCCCCGGTGGCCTAGTGGTTAGAGCGTCCGCCTCTCATATATACAGCTAATCTCGTTTGACAAAAAGTGTACGCTACTGAGGTCTTCTTCCATGAATGACAGTAAATCTTTAGAAACAAAATCTTTTCAAGTGACTCGCAAATTGCGGACACTTGGTTTTCGAAACTTATTATTACACATTTGTATGCATGTTGTGGAATTTAATTTGATTTGTTTTTACTTTTTTATCCTCCCAGAACCTGAAGACTTAAACAACCAGTACCAGCTTACAAATGCTGTTTAGTTTTCAATTACAAAGTTGAAGCCACATAGAAAGATAACAAACAGACAGACAATATAAATTGGAAGTCTGCAAAAATAGCGTTATCCCACGCTGTTATTTCTTCCTTCGTTATACATATGTACAAAAGTGTCCATATCAACAAACCCCGCACCAAGTATTACAATTCTAAAACCGTTTGGCGGATCTCTATTCCCCTCCCCTTCAAGTCTGTCATAACGTGGATAGGGAGTTGCATATGCACACATGTACAGCCAGCCAGCATTATGTCATTGGCACGTTTTCTTCGAGCAGCTTGGGATACAGATATTGATGCTGAAAACAGTGCCATCATAATAATGGTAGTAACTATATTCCAAAAGGTTTACCACTGCATTTCCCGACCCATTAAGGACTATTGGTAATTGACAATTCAGTACAGATGGATGGGAGATGGTACTCTGAGTGTGAAGAAATGGGTAAAAAAGATATGGTAGTGATGTCCCATTTCTTTAGATAATCTGCAACAATTAGCAGTGTTTGAAATAATAACTTATGATGAAAAAAACATTCCATACCTTTTCATTCGCAGACTTCGATGCGGTTTACAGCACAGTGGAGACTGTATGTAGTGAAAAATATATGTAACTGACACTTAATGAATTGCTTTGTATATTTAATTTGTATCGTTGGTTAGTTTTTTTTTTTCTCCATCATTGTGTATTATGTTTCATTGTATTTTGGACTTGACCTTGTCCAAAGTCAAGTTCATTGTGTTCCTGATTAGAGACACTGGCGATGTTTTTATTTTGTAAACACATTGTGCCTAGTTAATATTTTCTCTATTAGTGTGTGGGTTAAACATTGGGATCATTATCGATCAAAGCCAGCATATTTATTTGGGTCTGGGTGTGGGTCATGGTTATTGAAATTCCCCCCATAAAAATACCTATCCTACCCTATCTTTCCCCTATAAAAATACCTAGCCTATCTGATGTTTACCACATTTTATATTATAACTTTAGTAACAGATTGTTCTACAATGGAAAATTCAATTAAGTCATAGTTTTTCCAGAAAATGCTAATTGTGACCTAGGTCAAGTAGAGGGCTTCATTATTTGTTTATTTAGAAGTTCTTTCTGTAAGATCTTGTCGCAGAATTATATGTATTGTTGTGTTCAGTAGTTTATTGGGCTTGAATTATTAATTCAAAAATTATTCTCTGGAATTACACAGTGCTCAATAATACTGTTGGACAGAAACATTAACTTGGAATTATAGTGAATTTAAACACGAATATATTGGATAATATTTTTGAGATTCATCATCAGACTATTGGCGCATCAGCATTCTTCGGGTTATTTATACATTAGTACATTCGAGACTACAGTCCTGAACAAAATTCAGTAGAAGTCCAAATAAATCCAAAGCTGAAGGTGTTGATGTGTCTGTTATAACCTGCATAAGGCTGATGTGTCAACAGTCTTTTGTTAAATCACAGTAGTATAATTCCAGGTTTGAATTCATCATAAATTTCAGTGAATGTCTCTATCCAAGAATTTTATCAGGGTTCTTTTGTACCTCCAGAGAAAATAATCAATTGAATTCATTAATTTTAAGAAATAAATTCCAGCCTAAAAATGAATTGCTGGACACAGCATATAATATAACTTGATTGTGCTAGATCTTAAAGCACCAATGAATTTTCCCTTCAGTGACAAGATTATATAGTCTTCTACTTGAGCTCAGGTCACAATGAGCATTTTCTAAAAAATAATATTACCTAATGGAAAATTACCTTCTAGAATGATCCTGAGGTTTACAAGAAAAATGTTAGTTATTATTAGAAACCTATTATTAAAATTAAAATATTAAACCTGGACTATGTCAGGTACACCAGGTAATTTCCAGATTATCTTGACTAGACCCAAATAAACATATGTACTTCTATTAATAATGATCCTGATATTAAGCCTATACACATACACATGGGTACTCCTCTCTAGCCTTACGTTACAAAGAATCAAACAGGACTGTACAGAATAAACATTAAAACTATTTATTTTCAAATTACCTTAAGTACAAGAAAAGATTAACATACAGTTACTGACTTTCGATACAAGTACAGAAATATAAACATTTAAGAGTCCAATTTCATAGCCATAAGCATTTAAGAGTCAAAATTAGACATATGTAAAACCACATAATCACGTGAAACAAAAGTAACTGTCTCCCGCAGGGAAAGATGCAAGAGAGTTTCAATGATAATTGCACCTTCTTCACCTCTCTCTGAGTGAATTAAAGAATAAACTTGAAATGATTTATAGCATTTAGAATTTACATTATGGAAGTATAAGACATGACTTGCTTACTTCGGGGTGGTGAATTAGGTGACGGTGAAGTGTTGTCCTTTAGGTGCTGAGGGTGACGAAATATCTTAAAGTGATGGTGCGACGCGAGTTTGCCTTTAACTGAAGCTGAGACAGTGAAGTAGCGACCTAACTGTACCGAAGTAATATACTTATATATAAATTCCTCAAGGAACAATTTGTATAATTCCCAGAATTTTCTAAACCGTCATGCTATCTAGCTTTCTCTTAGATAGGATAACCGCTGTCATAATTTACCGAAGGTGAAATCATATCAACCAATACGGTAGAAGACGTCACCTTATGAATAATAAATAAATTCTGAAATTCCTCTTAATGTCAAGCAAGCATGTCAAATTTCATTAGGTACTAAACATTGCAACTTGACTATGTTTATCTATCATAGCTTGAGACATTTGAAATGTGTACAATGTAATCCGAGGCTGGACATCCGTCTGCTGCGAGCTGGACAAGATAACAGTAAAGCTCGTCATTACATTTACATGGTGCTATTTAAAGCAAAAGTGTCATATGTCAAATAGCCAATCAGATTGCAAAGCACTCGCTGACGAAGAGAGTGCAAATTGCGGAATAGTATGTATTGCTAGCGAGTGGACCATAAGACACTGGAATTATGGAATACATTGACAATGTCCTGGCTAAATTAAAAATGATACAAGGTAATTTTATTATACTCTTATGACGAACAATATAAAATAATGACACAAGTTTACAAAATAAACTAAATCTGTTTATCCCAATGGGGTCAATTCATCGTCAGACGTCATGTTCCAATGCAGGTAAGAAAATTTACTTGTTCAAACACGGAAAGACTTGTCCAACATCAGCACATGTTACATCTAGGAAACAATGCGAATTACATAATTTGTTAATTCAATGGGTAACGGAGGTGATGTTCATTACACTGGTATCCTGCTTTCTAAAGCACCCCATCACCCATGTGTTTGCAAATGACTACACTGTACAACAATAAAAGCTCATTTACCCAGTGTCACAAATGTCACCCATAAAGCAATATCAATAACTATTTATCACCAATACCAAAAAATTGTCACTAAATACCACTAATGCGTATATTATTAATTTTACTACTAAGCATCAAGTCTTATGATGAAGACTATGGCAAAATTGTACATGTATTTTAGTAATAATACTACTAGTAATGAC
The DNA here is from genome assembly GCA_016617855.1 of Megalonaias nervosa. NCBI lineage: Eukaryota > Metazoa > Mollusca > Bivalvia > Unionida > Unionidae > Megalonaias > Megalonaias nervosa. The sequence continues at coordinate 15,102 of JAECUM010065836.1, read as the reverse complement.
ACAATTTTCAGTGACAAACATTATGATGATCCCCAAAATTGAACAGTCTGGAATCTTTTCATATTTTCTGCTAGCACGTCTTTCTGCACATGATATACACATCTATATAATCTATCACAATTGGTATTTTAGTTTTCTATACAGTTTTAGTTACTGAGTCTTGATTTTAAATGTCTGACCACATTTTGGTATCCTTGCAATGGGATCAAGGTAAAATGCACATAATGTCAGACATTGGTATAATATTTCCCCTTTATGTAGACCACCAACCACATCTTTTCTGGTTATTGTTTAGAATGGCAAAAAAAAATTAGTAAAGATGAATCTAAAATGTTTCAGTTTTTAGTCAACAAAATACTCTAGGATATAAATTTTATGGATTTTAAATTTCAGTTATAATTTTGGGTTCTTTGTTATCATTCAGAATTTATATCACCCAACTGGTGCTCCATACAGGACTCACCCTTGTCCTAACAAAATTAATCATGAAATGCCAGTAGGCAGCTTACTGCAATAACTAGCGCAAGTTTCCTCTCTAAAATCCCACAACAGGTTAACCACGCCTAGCACTGAATCAAAGTTTGACCGCTGTATTCGCAAAATCGAAACAACACTATTACAAATCTAAAATAAAATTACACAGATTCAAACAAGAAAACTTTAATTTTAAATTGAGATGGCTTGTTAGTAATTGAAAAGTACTGCAAGAATATTCTATTTTACAAATCTTTGTTATTAAACAATAACCAGACTAGTTATGCGTGCATACAAAAGACAAAATATCTTTCAGTCACGTATCCACGTAAGAACCGCCCCATCCCCACTCTCACTCAACATAACTATAAAAACTATTATGTATAAAGATTAGAAAATACATGCGCACACCTATTCGCTTATGATTGTGCCAACATAATTGGTGTTATTTAAATTTTTTGTGCATTACGCGATCCGACCCAAGTTAACCATAATGTTAAATTGACCTATATCTCTGGCATCAGTAAAGATTCGGAAATTAATCCTCAATACACACGAATTTCCGTACAGTCTGAGATGTCAGAAAATGATAAAGGGAACCGGAGTAGTGACAGGTCTTTATCCTGAGTAATCCATGTAAGCTGATGAATTTTATCTTGCAATCACCATGACAATGATTAAAAATATTTATTACACTCAGGCTGCAATACGCAGAAAATGAGGTACAAATATTAGGACTCACTTATTATGTGTGTACATCATCCATGGACACTATCTCTCTTACCATGCGTTTACATCAGCCATGGCCACCATCTCTTATCACGTGTGTACATCAGCCATAGACACTATCTCCCTTATCGTGCGTGTGCATAAGCCATGGAAGATATCATGCTTTTTGAGAGAACTGCAATTTACCTCGGATTGACTGCGCTATCACAGTCAATATTTCAACGGAATACGAACAAGTTGAAACTCAAATACATGGATGTTGACATAATTGGATAAACGGGATACAAGTTGCGATAAATGGAACATAGATCAATCTGTAGCAAGTTCAGTACTATAAACTGATGAACCTACGGCACTTTAAGGTAATCCTAAAGTAGTCATGCCAGTTGACAAATTTTATCTCACACATGTATCCTTGTTACACTGACGCGTTGGTTCGACATGCCAAAAGAACACCCTATTATAACCCCTTATCTAGTCAACTGGTCTTAGGTAAGTCCAGACATACAAATGAGGACCTAGTCTTACAGTTTGGTTACAAATAAGGACCTAGTCTTCCAGTTTGGTACCTACTGTATTCTTCAATTACAATGATTGCTCTAATATCTTATGTTGGAAAGTTTCTCAAATGCGAAGAAACCGCACCCTACCACACGCAAACTCAAAAAGGTTCCAAATTGTGTATTTAAAAAAAATACAATCGCGATGATGCCATGGACGACCACTTTTTTCAGTCTGCAAAAATTGTGAGTATATTGGCGTTATTAACGCCAGTCTTCATTAGCTTTACTTACTTTACTTTAATCCTCTTCGTGCCTAGTTGGCACATAGGGCGTCCACCGCTGCCCTCCATCGGTCCCTGTCCTGTGCCACTTTCTTTGCTTCTCCCCACGATAGTTTCACGGTTTTCAGCTCGGCGTCGAGTGTTCTTCTCCATGTGTTGGCAGGGAGTCCTCGATTTCTCTTCCCTTGGGGATTCCACTCTAGGGCGTGCTTCGCGATGCTACTGCTGCCTTTTCTCCAAGTGTGGCCCACCCATCGCCATTTCCATCTAGAGATGGTTACAGTGATCGGCTCTTGCTTTGTCCTTTTCCAGAGTTCTTCATTGGACACTTTCTCAGGCCACCAGATGCGCAATATCCGTCTCAAGCACTTGTTGATGAAGACTTGGAGCTTCTGGTCCAGCGCCTTTGTTCGTTTCCATGACTCAGAACCGTAGAGCAACACTGTCTTCACATTGGTATTGAATATGCGTATCTTGGTGTTGAGGCTGAGTTTCCTGCTGGTCCAGATTGGCTTAAGCATGGCGAAGGAGTGACATGCTTTGCAGATTCTGGCTCTGATATCCTCGTTTGTTCCTCCTTTGTTGCTCACCTCGCTTCCAAGATAAGTGAATACTTCAACATCATCCAGTGTCTTGTCCTTCCAGAGTGATGGGGTCTGTTTGCTGAGCATTCATGCGCATAGACTTGGTCTTCTTGCCATTGATGGATAAGCCTACTTTGCTAGCAGTTTCTTGTAGCAGGGTCGTTTTCTTCTGCATATCTCCCCAGGTATGTAACAGGAGGCAGATGTCATCAGCAAAGTCCAGATCTTCGAGCCTATTTATCATGGTCCACTGGACCCCCATTAGTCTGTCAATGCTTGTTTTCATAACCCAGTCGATGACTATAGAGAAGAGCAGAGGAGAGAGAAGGCAGCCTTGTCTCACTCCGGTAACAACCTCAAAAGCTGGTGAAAGAGTGTTGTTGTGGATAACCTGGCAGCTAGTTTGGCTGTAGATGCTTTGCAGGACTTCCACGACCTTCTCTGGCACTCCATAGTGGCGTACAATCTTCCACATCGTGGCTCTGTCCACCGTATCAAAAGCCTTTCGGAAGTCTATGAAGTTCAGATACAGTGGTGACCGCCATTCCAGACTCTGTTCAATGATTACGCGTAAGGTCGTAATTTGCTGCGTGCAAGATCTTCCTGGTTCTCGCAGTCTGTCGTCTATCGCCTTCTGAATCCTTCCCAAGATAAGTCGAGTAAACACTTTGCTGCACATTGAGAGAAGTTGGATCCCCCGCCAGTTGTTACAGTCCGCAGGGTCCCCTTTCTTCGGCAGCTTCACGATGTACCCTATGCTCCATTCTTCCGGGATCTTGCGCTGTTCCCATGCTGCTTGGACCAGGTCGAAGATTACTTCAGCTGTCAGCTGCGGGTTTGCCTTGAGTGCCTCTGGTGGGATGTTATCCGGTCCTGGTACTTTTCCTCGCTTTGTCTTCTTGATAGCCATGATGATTTCCTCCATTAGAAGTAGGTAAAATATTTGTCTTTATCGAGCAAAATTATTCAGAATTTTTTATACGTTCACCTATTTGAACGGCTTTGTAATCTAGGGGACATATATTTAGTTTGTAGTATTTGTTTATAATTGAAATTAATACGTTGACCTTTCACATTTGAGGAAATTATCGATATACATAAAAGAACATCAACAGTCCTGTCACCTTCCGGATGAGGCATTTTTCACAAAAGCAGCAAGAAAGAATGGCAAATGGTTACAAAACAAATATCACCAAAATACAGTATAATCTCGTACGCTCAAACACAGTTAAATGCATTGGATAGCTCTAACTTGTGTTAAGAAAAACCTCTGAATGTTCTTAATTATATTAAAATCTCCTTGACTGGAATTATGGATATTTGAAACTGGTATTCCTTCTTACTTGAGTGTTGAATCTATCGAGATTCTACAGTAATTAGCAAGTTTCAGGGAAAGGAACTGCTTAACAATGAGAGGACCGCTGTAGATATATTAAGCCCGCTTCTATAATGTTATATACTAAAATGAATTTCGTAACATACGTAATGTCTATCTATATTTAAAGAGTAATCTGTTTATTAATGAATAATGCCTAAAAGTATTTTATTCAAATAAACACGGATACATAGTTATTGTCATTATTTCCTCTATTTTCAAAAACTACTGCCTGAAAGAAAATACGTCGTTACCGCCATATACACAGAAGCAAATGTAAACTGTAGTTTGCGAAAATGTTATCAACATGATGATACATCGTTAGGCGAAATAGTTTGTATCCTACAAGGGAAGCAAATGAAGCACTAGAATTATACTCTAAAGAATTGCCTACCCTACAATATGATATACCGTGTATTTTTTTTTTATTCTTTGTATTTTTTATTTTTTTTTTTTTGTTGTTGTTATTATACGAGTCCATTATTCGCCATGTAAAGTTTCAGTACAATATAAATCAAAGTCGAGTTCCTTGTTCGTTTACGTTTTAAGCAAATTGCGGAGGAAAAAAAAAACTGATTTTAAGCCAAGTCGGCAGGAAATTAATTAATTGCTCATCTACAGAATATTTTATACAAATTATGAACGTAGTCTTATCCAATGAAGACCTTTCTCGCTTGACCCAAATTTTGCCCACTTTAATTTTGCATAAGTGTCTTTCATTATTTTCTACTTTCAAACGTTCATAATGACGAACAATTTCCACTGTATAAAAATATCATGGTAGTTCACCCACACACCCCACCAACACCTATAGTCAACCTAACTCTTGGCGGCATCATTGTGATTTGCAAACTGCTGCCCACATCATTATTGCCTGCACAAACCGTTTTCCCATAGGGTAAGCATTGTTTTGCGTTGTTATTAAAGTAATTGTCGAATTTAGACTAAAAAGATGATAATCTAACAATAACAGTGACGTACGTGTCAACCCAATTGTAGACGCTCGACATTCACCGTTATTGTTCTTAACAATTCCTTCGAAAATCAAGTAAGAAATAGAGCAGCCATTTCTGCAAGAATATATAAAATAATCAACCTACAAAATTCACAGAGGTTTTCTTAATTCTGCCCGTTCTAATTTATTTCGATGATATATCAATTTCTGTGCCACTAAATACATCGATAAGAAGAAGTTACTAAATTTTATAATATTTTGGGGCCAGCGAAGTGTTACAAGTTTAACTTCTACACAAACTGCCTTAATTGTCTATTTTGTCGAGAAAACTGCATTCATACGAAAATGAAGAGACGTTTATTTTTGTGAACACATGTGATGCGCGGATTTATACTTTTGGGGTTATATCTGATTGACTTTAGAGCGTAAACTCTTTAATAATAAGTCTAACATGGTAATATCATAATGGGGTCAAAGTGTTAGTAGGGTCAAGCGATTACGGTGTTACAAGTGGCTGACCTCGACTTGTTGACAATCATATTGCTGGATTTGACCTCAATATGCGCCACTATGTGTAAATGGGAAATCCTATGTTAAATTTTTTCCATAGGTTTAACATGGGAATTCTATTATGGGGTCAAAAGTGCTTATAGGGGAAATGTTAACTTTGTAATTGCTATAGGCTCTTTCTGTGTTAAAAAATATATTGGGCCATAAGGGAATTGTAGTGTTAACATTTTTAAAGATAATCCAATACACCACATATACAATCCTTCACACACTTTTTGTTACAATCCAGCATCTACTTTTTTTTATTACAATCCAATTCACCATATGTACATTCCAATTCCCATTTTTTTCATTACAATTCAATTCATGACATATACAATCCAGCACCTAATATTTTTCTTACTGGCACAGACGTGATGGAAAACATCTCTCCGATTCGGCACACGGACGTGAAGAAAAACATGACCAAGATCGGTAGAGACAAATATGAAAGAGAGCATATTCATACATTTTAAATAAAAACAAGACAATGCCATTTCCTTTTTTTCTTCAAAACTCAACATGTTTAATAATAAGAAGAAGAAGCTTCTCTAACACAAATACAAATCAACAATTCGACAAACACTGTTCTAAACACGAGCGTATTCACAAGGTTGAAAACGTTGCGGAGTCAAACTTGACTTCCAATAACCGAAGACACTGTAATTTTTCCATCGATGCACACGACGTTTTTTGAGCTAAAACCAAGCTATAACCATAATGTTCACAAAACCATCTTTCTACTTTATCGTCGTTTCTAGTACTCACTATCAAAACAAGTCACTAAATGTTCTAATGGATATTCAAGACAGCGTTAACGCTGGAACAAATACACACATTATTGTTTACAAATCATCGATTTTGTTCCATTTTATCTCACGCTATTGAATGGAGTCGATACAGCATTTCTTCGCATAAAGTCAATAATATCGTCTTCCACAGGTGGCGATCCATAAAAATCAAAATAGTCCACACTGTGATCCTTTGAAAAGTTGACGGCTACACTATGGGTTCCTGGAGGATGGCTGTAGTTTGTGTTAATGACAAAGGCTTCTTTAGTACACAAAACAGGATTCCAAGAAATGGTGTACGAACTGTGCCTCAGAAGGTAATAAAGTTCCTGGTATTTAGTTTCGTCACAGGTTATGATGAGTCATCATTAAACACCTAGATTGTTCTTTGAAAATGTCTGTCAACTAAGTCAATAAACTACGGCTCGTTTGAGTTTTATCTCCAGGTAAAACAATGGAGGTAAGGAAAAGCCGCGTAAGTCATTATACTACTTTTTTCAAAATCTTCTGTTCGGAGATAAGTCTTCACGCATCATATAGATACTCTTCCAACTTTTCTTCTTGACTCATCATCATACATTTATCGTGTTGAATTTAACTGGGATGATCGTACTGACATTCAAAACAATGTTCATGGTCAGACCTGTCATTCTTTCAGCAAGGTCAGTAGAAAATCAGTAGACTAAATGTTGTTCTTGTTCTGGCCATCTCGACATCAAGATTGTTTCTTTGTCTTTTTCTTCAATAGTTTTTCTTTACTTGTTCTAGCTCAAACACATCGTCGTCACCTATCTCCATAGATCGATTGTATTCCATCTTTGTTTCTAATAGTTTAGAATCATTTCCCTCAAATTGTTAACGTTCAGAGTATTGCCGAATTCTGCATACAAGATGACGTTCACTGTATTGGTCAGAGCTGCTGCAAACTGAAGTTCCACACGCAGTTGACCCGATTTTATAGCATGGAAATGTCCCTCGTCACTTGCCTTGGTCTGGAGTAAAATCAAAACTCCACAATGCATACCATCCTGCATAATCGTCGTACGAAATGCCGTATCTGATGTTGTTACCTAACTGTCCAGTGGCTTCAGACAGTGTCAAGTAAGATCTCAAGTAATGTTCTTGCAAAGTTAGGTTTGGGGGATCTAGTACACAAAGTCTGGCCATCTCGAGTGACTTCAATCTTGGACCCGCTGAAGTGTTGAAACTCAAAAGGATTTTGATCGAAGGCTCCGTTGAAGACTGCATTGCTGAAGATGTCGGTGAGTAAACGTTCGGGTAAATGTCCTTGTAAAACATCAACATCAACCTTGGATCGGAGTCCCATGGCAATGGTGAGGGGTTCTCACTTCTACTCGTCCTATCGGATACTTGGCTGTCGTTCTGCTTGAGGTTTGACTGGTGTCGCTTCCCACTTTAGGTACAACTTCTACACGGCGCAGGTTAAGTCGGGATTCTTGGACGATGGTTTTGTATTGGTTAGCATTAGCCATGAAATGGAAGATATTACTATTTCGATTCAGTCTCAGGCGTACATCCACTCCGTTGAACAAATACAAATATCCAAATGCAAATGATGCATCAGTTCTAAGCTGAGCCCTTGTTTTATTTTGTTTAAACGGCCGTTAGATTTGAAATTGTGATTTTCATTCTCATCTCTAGCCAACACTGTATCGTTGAACTTGTCCAAAGCGTCAGATTACCATACCAAGAAAACATCCAGATTTGTGTTGTTGGTTTCTATTCCTTACGTGAAGAAATTTTCCAGGTACGCACGGTAGTAGTAAATCTCCTTGCTGCTCATGACTAGTTTGTTATTCAAGTACAAATCGACTTCGCAGAACAAATTGCTGACGGGAGCTACTCTGGCATCGCCAGCTAGATTGGTGTTGTCCACTTTGAGAACCTTAAATTTCAGATACAAGTGGCTTTTATTCAGATCTAAGTAAACTTCGGTCTATCCTTTGATTTCAAATTTGATTGGGGCTTACATTGCCAAAGACGACACGGGATAAAATTCTACCCTCTGGGATTCTAACATGGTCCTCATGCTATGTGGCATTGTAAACAGATCGAGTTCTGACTTTGAACATTCGCAGGGACCTCGTTGTATCATTTTCTGTTTCAGTTAGCAGTCAAACACGTCTGATTCTCTGGATGCTTTTATTCTGCTTTTATTCATACTTTGAACGTTTTGATGCTTTGAAAAATTCTTATGCTTTCATTGTCAGTGAATAAATTTAAAAAAAAACAGAGAGAGAGAGAGAGAGAGAGAGAGAGAGAGAGAGAGAGAGAGAGAGAGAGAGAGCTAAATGGACTTTTGTGATGTGTTGTAAAATTTTCATTGCGATTCAACATGAGAATATACCAAAGATAATGTAAGTGTCTCTTTCATTTGATTTGTATACCTTGGATAAGTGACTTAAACACTCACTCGCCCACGATTACCATTCAATCGTTGGGAAAACGGATATTAGATAGTGAAAATCGGGTTTTGCATAGTGTGGGTGGTGTGTTGAATAGTATGTTCATGTGCTTTCATTCCTTCTTTTACATCATGCCCTTTTCTTCTGATAGTAAGTGCAGATTTTTAGAAACTACAGAAGACGTTTTTGGATAGTGTGGATGGGGTGTTAGTATATATTGTGTGTTGGATAGTATGTTTGTGCGATTTTATCTCATTCTTTTACACAACACCCCTCTTCGTCTGATTGCAAGTGTGGGATTTTAAACACTACACAAGACTTTTAAGATGTTAATTTCTATAAGTGTTGGATAGTAATCGAAAAGCGAGTGCTGGATTGTATATATAGTTGTGTCAGGATAGTAATAAAAATTAGCTGCTGGATTGTATAGACGGTTTATTGGATTCTAATCAGAAAGTGGTTATTGGATTGTATATTTGGTGCATTGGATTGTAAAAAGAAAAGCAGGCGCTGGATTGTAATCAAAAAGTTGGTACTGGATTAACTATGTATTTTTGACCCTATACACACTTTTAATCCCATGATACCTTTATCACGCTAAACCTATATAATTATGATATGACCCCCATCAGACACTTACTTCTTTAAGGCATTTCTTGATAGCACATCATTGACAGCATACACGTACACTAGAGGGTCTATGGTTGTCACATTTTTAAGATCTGTGTATCCTGACATGGAAGGAGAGAGAGAGAGAGAAAGGGACGGAGGAGAATGAGGAGCAGAAGAAAAAAAATGAAACATGCCTAAATATGGAAATACATCTTTGAAAAACATACATAAGAGAAGGTTTGTTTCCAAATAGGGAACAGGTACTTTCAAAAGTGATATCGCCACTCTGGGGATAAAAGTTGTATAGCAATGTGCCGATATCATTTTTCCCTGCTGGCATATTTCAATATCGTAGTATGACATATTTAACAAAATGCTTATGCAAGACTCATTGAGAAAATTAATTTAAACATGAAAATAACTATTTCATAAAACTCCAAAATCATCATTTCCGTTTCAAAAAGAGTTAGTAAATGACGGACAGTCTTAAAATACTGTAGATCACTCGGAGTTTATACTGCGTAATAGCATATTTCATGAGAGTAATCAGAAACACACACACACACACACACACACACACACACACACACACACACATGCATACATACTCCACATACGTTAAAAATAGCATGGCTTTTAAAGTGTTGGTATATAGCAATGTTATACACAAACAGTATTCGTACATCAAATTGATACCGGAGGAGGCAATTTAAGGTAATTCTCTCTTAAACCCCAAAACAACATCTCTCTCTCTCTCTCTCTCTCTCTCTCTCTCTCTCTCTCTCTCTCTCTCTCTCTGGACAGTCATTGCAAGATACTTTTCGCCTGTGTCACCTGGACCTATGAATGATAGTAAAAGTTACAGTCAAAACCAACCAATGGAAAAGTAAATGAGATAGAGATGTAGGATAGAAACAGTTTTACGGTAGGTGGTAATTCTAATTAAAGCAGAATAATGGCTTAGTTCAACTGTAAATACATTAATATGTTCGAAATATCTCTTATTTTGGTTCGTCAGTTTGCTCAGTTTATATTCCACACTCATTTCCATGTATTCACCGGTACGTGAATGTCTTCCGTATTCAAGAAGCTATCCATATGTTTGCAGCGCTTTACTTTCTTCCTTAAAATCAACTTCCTCTTTGTATCATAAGTGTGTCTTACATTTATTAATCAAACATCTTAATTAATCAGGCTCAGTGATTTGTATAAATTGTTTTATCCTATTTAAGTTGCTTCTCTTTAAAAAAAAATGTATTGCTAACCATCCTCTACTGCAGCCTCCCACATGAATTGTTTTGCAGCGTCGTTGAAAGTGGCTGGTACCATTAAGTCCCTTTCTTCACTGGCCAAATTTCCGATATGTTGACCCTATCTACACCTTGGCGGATCGAGAAGATATTGTAGTGTTTTGTCCTAGCTAAACCTATTGAATTTCATGAGTTGCCTACCTTAGGATGATATACCAACAAACCAATAGCGTGTAACAGCGGTGCCTTGTACATGGGCCGAAACTGGCGGAGGCAGTTTATTTCAAAAAGATATTTTGTAAGTTTAACATCGAAAATATAACTACGAACCAGAGAGAAGCCATTACATGTGTATTTGAGTGAAAGGTATTTGCACAAACACGGACCGGCAGTGAAAAATTGCTTATTTTATGAGTCCATTCCAGTTGTGTGTTTCCCTTGTCTCGATCATATAGTAACAGAGCTTAAATTCGAACAACTTAAGTTTGATTGGATGCGATACGCATGCAATGAAATTCACAGATCCGAAGCAGAGCAATATCTGCTCGATCCGCCAAAGTTTAGATACGGTTAAAATATCGGAACCTTGGCTAGCGAAGTTGTTAAGTCCCATGTGATCTAATTCTCTCTGATCTGATCCTCAGTCAACCGGTCACCACTCGTTGTCAACACGTCCTCTTTAAGATATCGAATGGCGAAGGAAAAGAATCTATGCTGGTAATGTTTTCTTATTTGTTTCATCTTCAAGTTGCACTTCTCTTTTCAAGCACTGTCAAAAATTGGAACTTATTAATAACTTTTAGTACTGTAGGCAATACAGTTTTTAAAATGTACCTATATCATATCAACCCATCAAATTTTTACTGAAAAAAGAGTGATCTACGCGACAAGACGTACTTACAAGTCCTGAGGTATAACTTAGGTCAGGGCAAGAGAGGAAGGCTATAGGAGAAGAATAAAACAAATGTTGGAAATGAAGGGTTGGTGTATTCTGTTTTACATACAGCTAATCAATGTGGTGAAACTAACAATAACCAGTATGACTACCTTACTGCAAATCTTACCTACTAATCCATGAATCAGTCAATCAGTCATTCAATTGATCAATCAGTCAATCGATCAAATAATGTATCTACCTATCTATCTCTCCTGTTTGTCACATGTATGTATGTATGAATGTATATCTGTCTGTCTGTACGTACGTACGTATGCATGTATGTATGTATGTATGTATGTATGTACGATAGGTTTTCTCACTAGTTGTTCATAAAGCATCATCTTGATTTGGCGAATGTAAAACCATTTTTCGTGCTGGAACTTGCGTTCAGAAGTCGGCACAGCATACTTCGATTCAACGTCATAACCAAAGGAATCCAGAGTATTTCCACCAGGCTTTATTAACAATACGGTAGGGGCTTTTTCGGACACAACATGTCCTACGATCCACCGCTTAGCGTAGACCTCAGCTGGATCCGCGTCATACTCGTGTTTGAACTAAAATGCCCAACCGGAGATGTAGTTCCAAAGTCTACAGCGGCAACAAGGATGCGTATCTTTGAAACCTACATATCAAAAGCGTGAATTGGTACATATGTGTTATTGGTACAAATAAGACAAAGTTGAGTCGTCTATAGTTTAAACTAGACGTAAACTTTGAAACAAGCATAGCTGATGAACATCTCGAAACGTCACGAAAAAGCTAACCTCGTGGGATACTGGAGATTTTTCTCACTTTGACACACATGAGTAAAGTTGTTAAGGAAGCGATGCTTGAAAATATAAGCCTAAACAATAGATTGAGAGCATTTTCTACTGGATATCTGGAGTCTGATTCGCACTGTCATAAGAACTCGCCAAATGGAATAAGAGCCAAAGACTAATGTGATAAATCATAAATCTCTAATGCATGTTCAGCTAGAGGTGATGATGAAACACAATCATAATCAAGTGAAAGATAAATTTTACTGAAGAAAAATGTTATCAAGAAAACTAAATGTATAATTAAGCATAACAAGATAAAATATAAAACGAAACAATTTTAAAATTCTGTAAAACTGAATATAACATAAACAATAAAGGTAACGCATGTATAATTCCCACAAACTCACTTTAAGAAGTTTGTTGTATAAGTCGTATTCCCTTAAAAGTCACAGATTTTATCGAATGGTACGTGCTCACACAGTTTCTTCAGGCAGTTCACGTCAAAAAAAAATTCTGCCTCACAAGGTGAACATCGACACACTCGACAAGAAAGAACGTGTTCCACTGTCAGTGGACGCTGGCAGTGTACACACTCCAGCCAAAGTTTACCCTTCAGGAGGTATGCATGGGTCAGGTATGTGTGTCCGATATGCAAATGGTACAATACCACCTCGTCTCTTCGATTGTGTTCCATGCGACGGATGTCACTCTTCAATAATGAGTTTCATGTTCTTAAATTTGTGTGTTTAGTTTTTGTTTTAAATATTTTGACAAGTATGATGAACATGCTGATGTATACGGTATTGGAAGTCAGTATATGGAAGTTTACATTCGGAACAAGTGACTGCAGGTCTGCTTTATCTGCTCTTTGATTACCCTTTATGTCAGTCTGGATAGGCAATCAACACTAGAAAAACTTACACCAGCTTCTTCGAGAACACACTGTTTATGTGATATCTATGATATTAACAGGTTGTCAGATTTAAGATTCACCGAAGTTTTCAACGTGGAAAGGGAATCGGAAGAAATGACGCAATTTACTTTTTGGATGTTTTAACGTAGCTCAAAGTTATTAGTATAGCTTTAATTTCCGCAGTAAATGTCTAGGATTAATCCTGTAACCGGGTGGAGATGGTGTCACGGGATACTGAAATGGCAGATCCAACTTTCTCCCCATCTTTCGAACTGTCTATGTATAGGGACGTAGGGCTGTGGTAGGCAGGCCTGATTTCACGAACCGTCTGTGTATAGGGACGTATGGCTATGGTAGGCAGGCCTGATTACATTCAATCTACTCTGACAAAGAAGAGGATTTGTTGAAGACCGTTTGAAAACGCAAAGGTCAAGGTTGGTTTGGGAGTTTTTTGTATTTTATAACCGCGGTGATGATTTGGGAATGCGCAATTTTGCATATTTCCAGCGATGAATTTTGCTGGTTGTATGTGATGCCTAATTTGAATGCCAAAAGATGGAATGAAGCTTGGTTTCTAAATGTATAAGATTTGGTATTTGGGTCTAAAAGCTGCTTTATATACGGCGTTATGTAGATTAGACGATAGTTGGGTAGCATATTGAAGAGTCAGTTTTTATCGTCTGAGACAAAGTGTTTCCTCGTTTGCCTCAACTTAGAAGCTTTCTGAAGGGAAAGTTCTAAATGTACCCAGACAAAATCAAAGTCTCTGATTATGTGTCGTATCAAGCCTCTGTTGGTAAGATTTATAAGCTGATCCGTACACAGCCGAGCCATAGTGAAGTTTTGATTTTACTAGTGACCTGTATAAGCAAAGCAAGACCTTCCGATTTGCTTGCAATCTCTGTCAGAAATGCATACAGTTGGGGTTTTTCTTCGAACCTTTGAACCAGTTTTCTTCTTCCCGTTTCTAAATTTTATGTTCATCTGTCGTTGACCTTCAATTGTATACCTACTCATTGATCAAAATGTCTTTAATATATGAAGATTAGTCATTTCAAGGATTAAGTCATTTCACAATGCTGTTAATTTTGATGTTGAATAGGTTATCTGACAGTATGCTACCCTGAGGTACACCCATCTCGTGCGGAAGGGGTGCTGCCTACCTTAACTCTGCTTATATCTGCCAAAATTTGAAGATAAAGTTGGGTAGGCGGCCCCTAAGACCTGTGCTAAATAGGTCATTAATTATTCCATAGTCCCATCTGGAGTCACAAGCTTTCCCCAAGTCGGAAAAGACGCCAAATATCTATTCTTTCTTTAAGAAAGCTTCTCTAGTCTGAATCCACAATGAACTATTATATGATACAGATTATTAGTCTTTAGAGACAGTGGAAAATCATTTAAGGATATTCTGTGTCCATTTGTTCATTATTTGAGGAACAGTTTCGATTAATTTGGAAGGAAACATTTGAAATTAAAAATATATTGACGCAAACATTACTCCAAAACGAGTTACACATAAGGGGTCTCATATTGGGCGAATAAAACACCTGCTTGGACCTGGCTTGAGGCTAATTGTTTTCCCTATTTCCAAGGACCAACAGTCGTTGTCAACTGATAGGTTCCTAAACATGGAAACACTACGTATAATTTTTCTCTAATCAACCAATGGCAAGTGATCTCGAAACTCTAATTTCACACTTCAATCATTTTCTTTTGTTTCACATTTGCATGACTTTCTATCAAACCAATTGTAGCCGAATATAAGTATCTCACGCAGTGCGATACTATGCAATACAAAACACCACTCAAAACAGATAATTCAAAGAATAATTCCTATCTCAAATTACTAAACCTGTATACCTAAAAATATCCAGAGAATTCCCTGTGTTAAGAAATAAGGGAGGATCCATTTCAGGAAACTAATTAATGCTTTCACAAAGTCTTGTTAATACTGTA
>JAECUM010065835.1:0-15121 GCA_016617855.1 Megalonaias nervosa | reverse complement strand
ATAGTTCATTGTGACTACTATTGCCAAGCGAGAAAGATGAATCCTTTCAAACATCAAGTATCAAGCAAGAGCAAGCTCGAGTGCGATGCTGTGCCTTGCGATGGCAGGGATGCCGTACGCTATGACCTTAGCGATTCAGTACCACATCATGGAAATTTTGCTACGACTGTACCTACCATGGAAAGTGATGCTGTGCGTGTCAAACCTGATGGATGCGAAAGCGATGCCACTCGTTATCGTATACCTTTTCACTTTACTGGTTTTCATGGTGGATGTCATCCTTATGAAACCATGCGGCTACCACCCTACGGATGTCATGTAAAACTGAGCAGGCTGCTGCATATTTCACCGTACCCTCATCGAAATGAACCTGTGAAAGACGAATATTCGTTCCCTGTGCGTTTGCCAGAATAATGCGACTATGAAAGTCGATTCCAAACCTTTCGAGGAAAATGGCCAAAATATCTGGGAGGACCTGCCCCCGAAGAATTAGCTAGAGCTGGATTTATCTACTTGGGCGAAGGGGATAAAGTCAAGTGCTTCAGTTATGGTGTGTCACTTCACGAGTGGGAGAAGAAAGATTGCGCTTACCTGGAACATGCTCGATGGCCTCCAGATTGTCACTACCTACCTTAAGTGGGACCTCGTCATTGAAGTGGGCCTACCATGTCGTGTAAGAAACCAGCTACGGGGCTAGGAGTCAAACATTGGACAACCCGTAAACAAGTATTTAAACCCCATATAGAAAATAATCTTCAAACATTACCAATCGAATTGCAAGAGATCTACAAGGACATTTGGCAGGGACTTGCCAGAACCAAATCTCAATTTGTGACTGTAGAACTTTTGTGTCGACAAATTCACAAGAGGAAATTGACCAAAGTCAACAAACAAGTCCGATTTCTCTGGATCAAGGGTGCGTTCTTCCTACTATTTCGCTTTAGACCATTTACATTTGAAGATTTTATTGACATTCTTGACCGTTTCCTGGAATGGCAGTGGTCAGAAATTACTCACTATGTTCATTACTTTCGCTCTAGGAGAAGTGTTTGAGGTTACAGAAAAGAGGTATAAAAACAGACTACTATGCCACGACCGTTATCATTCGTGATACTACAGATTCCGTGGAAGGAAATCAATGACACTATTCAAACAGTGGAGGATTACCATCGTCTATTACGAGAACTGTCCCATTGAATTGGGATCGACGTGTAGTGTGTGTCTTAGTGACTTGCTTTCTGGGATTTCGTTTACCAGCCGATTCCTTGTGGACTCTTTACGAACAGTCACACCACTCCAAAAAACATGAAAGTGGTCCCTTTAAATGTATACGAGAGACTCATTCTGCTCAAAGCTTTGCGCTTTCATCTTGATACTTCTCAACCTCTACGGGAAAACAAGATTCGTCAACTTTTAGGCACTGAAGATGTGTACGACGTCGTGTGTGTAGCTTGTGACTTACACCCTCACTGGAAAGATGTACGTGACTGGAAAAGTTGGAGTCTTGAGGCATGGACAAAAGAAGTGGCACACTATGCCAAAGATTTGTAATCCTAAAAAATTCAAATTTTCAGTGAAAAAAGTAACTTTTAAACTAGTGTTAGTGACAGTGCCAGAAGAAGAAGAAGTCGTGACCGAAGAAAACCACTCTCTTCAGGACAGGACCGTGATCGACATCTCCGAAAGGCCATTCCGGGAGGACTCTTGTGTCATTGTGCCAAGGAGTGTAGAGACCCTAAGAACATTACACACTACTCCTACGATTTCACCTCTTGATCACCACAAAGGTTGTACAGAGACTTCTTTATATTCCACTATGATCGTTTTGATGTGTCTTTTATTCATGTACTTAACCATCTGGCTTTTATGTATTTTTTGTCTTTCGTGTTGTTCACAATTAAAGATGACAATAGACGTGTCCTGACAAAAGTATAAAAACTCTTGTCTTGTCTGTCCTCGTGTCAAAAGTGACATTTCTTACACTATTATGGTTACTTCGACTGTCTCTGCTCCCTCTTCCTCCACTGTCAAAGTCATTGACGAACACGTAGATCGGACTAGTTGGGAGGCCTTGTATCTTCGCCATCCCTTTAACATGCTCATTGCTGGACCTAGCGGTTCAGGCAAAACCGAATTTGTCAAATGTTTGATCGAACATAAACATCATTTGATCAATCGTCCACCTCAACGAATCGTGTGGTGTTACAAAGAGTGGCAATCGGCGTACAGCCTTCTGCGAGAAAGTCAAGGCGATTCCATTGTCTTCGTGGAAGGCATTCCTGGCGAAGACGACGTGATCGTGTCTGACCCTAGTCAAACTCATTTGGTTATTTTTGACGACATGTTAGGAGAAGACGAAGAAGAAATTAAACTCTGGTTTACGCGCAAAGGGCATCATCGTAATGCCAGTGTCATTTACATTACCCAAAATTTGTTTCAGCAAAGTAAAGCCCATCGCACCATCAGTCTCAATCCTCATTACGTGGTGTTGTTTAAAAGCCCTAGAGATAAATCGCAAGTACAAGTGTTAGCCAAACAGTTAGGAACGCCTTGGCTAACTCACCCGTACGACGATGCCACTCAAACCCCACACGCTTATTTACTCGTGGATTTAAAACCCACCACTCCCGATTATTTGCGATTTCGTACCCATCTGTTTCACCACTGGTGCCAAGACGGAGGTCCTGTCGTGTACACGTCCCCTTCGTCGACTTAACCACAATCACCAAAAAAGTCTATAAAAACCTCGGTCACTTTGGCTCTGTTTCACACATCGTCAACATGACGTCCCTTCAGTCTCATCTTCCCATCAAATTGATTCGTGCCTTGTATGTCATCAGTCGCGAGAAAAATCCACAAATACGTGCTCGTGTCTTAGAAGCTAGTCTCAAAGAAGTCTTACGATTTTTTGCGGTGACAACACGTCAATTACTGCAATGCATCATTCAGATTCCACATCAAACAATGTTTTTATGAGAGAAACAAAGTCGCCTTGACGCAGCTAGCCGATCCTCGCATTGACACTCAAACCAAGAAGCAAATCATTTTGAAACCTGGAGGAAGCGGTTCTCTAGGAGGTACCATCATTCGTTCCCTCTTAAAATGGGATCCTAATGCTCCCAAAGTCGTCCCCAAGAAAAAGTCCACGCCCAAACGTACCCAGAAGAAAAAGAAAAAGAGCAACGGTGTCAAGACCAGGTCACAGCCTCAGAAAAAGAAAAAGAAAAGTCCACAGAAAACAGCTTCTACCCGCAAGAGAGCGTCTCCAAAAACTTCTAATCCAGCGGTGACACCCTCTTCCTCTTTAGCGGCAGTGGACGCTGCTCACAAAGTACCTGCCCCCAAAATCAAAGTCCAAGAGAGAACGGTTGTGTTACAGAGTTTACTGGATTTGTCCAAGCAAGAACTGTCCCGATTTAGTCCGTTGCGAACTCCTCCACAACATGTGTTGCCTGTCATCAAGTTGATACGACGTAAAGACAATCAGTGGCGTCGCATTCCAGTATAAATAAGACCCGAGGCAAACGATAGGGATCAGTATTTTCTGCTGCTCAACGCCCAGAGATGTCCCCTTCAAGACGTGCACACCGTCACCATCGTCGTTCTTCTGTCCAAAAAGGAAAAGGAAAAGGAAAAAGGAAAGAACTGCCACCTCGTTTAGCCAAACATTGGGACATGTTGTCCGTCCTGTCCAAAGCTCCTCCACCCATGCGGAAAAAACTCATTCAAACTACCTCCAAAGAAGTCATCGATACCGTGTGCGAATGTTGTCTGAATGCCTTGAAAGGCACAATACCTTTGTCTAAACACCAGAAAGACTGCTTAGCCAAACATCGACACGTTCTTCGCCAAATGGTCCAAAAGAAAATACCCATTGGTCAAAAGAAAAAGATGTTGGTGCAACGCGGAGGAATTTTACCCTTTTTGCCCATGTTGCTGAAAGGAGTAATGGGAACAGCAGGAGGACCCGTGCTGAAAGGAGCAATGGGAAACATCCTGGGAGGATGAAGATAAAAATGTCCAAGAAGATAAAAGGGACTTTAGGAGTCAAAAGATCTCAGACGTGATCCTTGAAATCCGATGGAAGGACGAAAACAGGCTTTAGTGCTTTACAAGCGATGGATGGAATACCATCGTTGGCAAGAACAACAAACCCCTCATTTACCTCCCAATCCTCATTTGACCAAAATGTCCCAGTTACAACACGAATTGCAATCGTTGATGGATCGCAGCGATTTGTCAGAAACGGAAAAATCGCAACGGTACGGTAAGTTGTTACAACGACTGAAACTCTTTCACCAAAAAGCTTTAGACGAAACAGCTCAACCCACTCTGAAAGATTTTAAGGCCTTGATGAAAAGTCCATCACCACCACTACCACCTCGAATGGTCAAGACAGAAAGTCCACCACCACTAGTCCCAGTGATCAAGACAGAAGAAGAAGAAGAGCTTCAAACTCCACCAGAATAAGTACGCAAGTTAACAACACCACCTACATCCAGAATTGGTTGGATTAAAAAGATCATGGCTATTCCTTCTTCCTCAGAAGAGAAAACAAAAGCCAAGAGAGAAGTGAAACAAGAACTGATTACCCCTGTTCAAACACCGTCCTCCTCAACACATATTGCTCGTCCGACACACAAAGCATTACAAACCAAGAAAATACCACAGAAAGACAAGAGTAGCATCAGTGAAGAGTGGATCACTTATTCAAAAATGGAGAAGGTGTTAGCCAGCATTTACTACGATCCAGGCCATCCCGCAGGTTACGGAGGAGTTCAGAAATTGTATCGTGCTGCCAAAACTCGACTGAAAAGTATCCGTTTACCTCATGTGCAACGATGGTTACAAGAACAAGCCACGTACACCTTACACAAACCCATTCGAGGAAAGTTTTCCAGAAGTCGCACCCAAGTGGAGGGTATCGATCATCAATGGCAAGCCGATTTAGCCGATGTCTCTCATTTGGCCACCTACAATCGTGGCTACAAATATTTGTTTTGTGTCATCGACGTCTTTTCCAAATTTACTTGGGTCGTACCATTGGCTTCCAAATCGAGCAGTGAGTTAGTGCGAGCCCTCAAACTGGTGTTGAAACAAAGCGGTCGTCACCCTCTTCGATGGCAAACTGACAAAGACACCGAATTTCTGAACCAAGCTTTCCAAAAAGAATTGAAGAAACGTGACATTCATTTTTTCACCACCGAGAATCCCGAAACCAAAGCCAGCATCATGGAACGTTTTCAATGCACCTTGAAAGAACGCATGTGGAAATATTTTACGCATCAACACACCCTCAAGTACATCGACGTCTTGCCATATCTTGTCCAATCGTACAACCAATCTTACCATCGGAGCACTGGGCGTGCCCCCCAAGAAGTGACTGCTGACAGCGAAGTGGCCGTCTTCGAGCGTCTGTTTGGTACGTCCCCAACAGTGACTGTCCCAAAGAAAGGTGGAGTATTGGAATCAGGAGATTGGGTGCGCATTGGCAAAACCAAACGCACTTTCGACAAAGGTTACTTACCCAACTGGACCACTCAATTGTTTCGTGTCACTGAACGAGTGCGTGGCCGTTATCCTCCTGTATATAAATTGGAAGACATGAACGGGGAAGTGTTAAGTCACCCTAACCATCCTCTTTTAGACACTCCTCTGACTTCCAGTGACTCCTCGGACACTAGAACTGTGCAATTATGAACAACCAATTTTACTTAACGTTACCCACTGACAGTTCCATGGAGGTGTTTCCCAATAACACTTTGTGCTGTTTCTCGGCCAGATTACCTCAAGCCATCCAATTGGATCACGAAGCCCATTGGGAAGTGGCTTTGGTCGAAATGATTCACCCTACACAAATCAAAAACATCGTCGAAAATGAAAACACTTTTACGGTAGAAGTTTATAACGAACAAGTGCAACAAGCCATGGATGAACGCGCTAGTGTAGCTGACTTTATGAAATCACAAGACCCCAAAACTAAACGAACCACTTATCTGTTGAAAATTCCTGCGGGCTATTATTTTAGTGGTCAACATTTGGTGAACACCATTGCTGACAGGTTCAATTTCATGTTTGGTAAAGCCTTGGAGAAAGCCAGAAGAAGTGTCACGATCGAGTACCACAAAATAGCTCGTCGCCTACTGATGAAATTTTCAGAGGACAAAGTATTGGCCATTACATTTTGTCCTGAATTGTATGACATTTTGGGTGGAGACCCCAAGTTGATCAAGATTAGAAACGAAATACCAGCCATTACCGGTAACTTGATTTTGCGAAATGAACCAAGGACTGAATTTGATGTTTGTGTACTCCGATGTGGTGGAGTACAACGTAGTGGGACACACCTCCGTACCGTTACTGCGTGTCATTCCTTTCAAAGTGGATTCTGCCACGGCTGCTGACGAGGAAGGTGGAAACACCTATCACGTTCACCGCGAATTTGTACATCCTCACTATTTACCCGTCAGTAAGTCGTATTTCGACACTGTCAACATTACTATAAAAAGAGATCTGGGACAAAATATTCCATTCACCAAAGGGAAAGTCACAGTGAAACTCCATTTTCGAAAACGATTACTCTAACTTTTTGTCAGTCATGTATCCTGTGTACCAAGGAGTCGCTCGACAGCGAGGACATGGTTTAGGTGATATGCTTAAATCAGCCTTTCGTAAAGTGGCTCCCGTTTTGAAACCGATGGTGACACGGGGATTGCACGCCTTAAAAGATGCCTCGTTGACGCACGGCAAAGAATTTCTCCAAAATGTCATCATTGACAAACAAAACCCCAAAGAAGCTTTCTTGAGAGCAGGCAAAAATGTTTTGCTTCAAACGGGTAAAGACCTTTTGGGCCGGCGAGAAACTCCTATAAATACCCTGGGCAATGCCGAGTCAGGCATTCCTGCTTCCCTGACACCACTGCAAGGACAAGGCAGAAAAAGACGACGAAAACACCCCTTCAGAGGACTTCACACCCCTAGAGCTAGAAAGACTAAGAAAAGAAAAACCGTCCGAGAGTTAGACGTTTTTTATTATTAAAAAAAGAAAATGATGCACCGAGAGTCTTGTGCTTGTTCCAAGTCGGAACTGGATCTGTTTGCCATGCCACCCACCATGATGACGATGCAAGAATTCCAATGGGTCTAATTTCATCCCGTCTCCTCTTTGACGAATTCAGCTCCCATCGAGTTTGAAATCAAAGGACAAACCGAAGATTATCTTGATCTGAATAGCAGTTAC
Organism: Megalonaias nervosa; assembly: GCA_016617855.1. Lineage (NCBI taxonomy): Eukaryota > Metazoa > Mollusca > Bivalvia > Unionida > Unionidae > Megalonaias > Megalonaias nervosa. The sequence goes on along the minus strand of JAECUM010065835.1, from coordinate 7,881 downwards.
TTGTATCTGAAACTCAAAGTGATCAAACCGACAACACCAATCCGGGCGCCGATGCCAGAGTAGCTCCCGTCAACAATTTCATGCATTTCTTGTTCAGTGAAGTGGATTTGTACTTGAATAACAAACTGGTCAGCAGCAGTATGGATACTTACCCTTACTGAGCGTACCTAGAAAATCTCTTGACGTACGGAAAAGAGGCCAAAAACGCTCATCTGGATGCTTGAGAGGTATGGAAACCTGACACCGTAGGTGAAGACACGTTTAACGACACAGCCCTGACAGTCGATGACAATCCTCACATTGTCGGTTTTAACAACCGTCGAAGAAAATCCTGCAAGGTCGTAGTTTAGAACTGATGGATCGCTTGCATTTGGACATGTGGGTTGCAAGACAAGTATTTGCTGAACGGATTGGATATTCGCCTGAGACACAATCGCAGCAGTGTCGCTTTCCATTTGATGGCTCATGCCAACGAGTACAAAACCATCATCCAAGAAGCCAGACTTTACTTGCGTCGCGTAGAAGTGTAACCTAAAGCGGGAAACGACATCAGTCAAACATTGAGCAGATCGACCGCCAAGTATCCGATACGACGTGTAGAAGTGATAACGTTCACCATTGCTGCTGGACTCCGATCCACGATCGAAGATCATCTCTTCCAAGGACAGTTACCCAAACGTTTAATCGTTGGCATCGTCAGTAATGCAGCCCTCAACGGAGCCCACGATCAAAATCCTTTCCAGTTTAAGCACTAAAGAGTGTTCAAGATTGAAGTCAGTCGCGATGACAAGACGTTGTGTACCAGACCCTTTGAACCTAACTTTGCCCAGAAAAATTACTTGAGATCGTACTTGTCCCTGTACGAAGCTACCGGACAACTAGGAACCAACACCAGGCACGGTATTTCGTACGAAGATTATGTCGGAGGTTACACTTTGTGGGCCTTTGATTTCACTCCAGACCAAGGCAGCGACGAGGGACATTTCCACCCTATAAAATCTGGTCAACTGCGTGTGGAACTTCAGTTTGAAGAAGCTCTCACCGAGACGGTCAACGTCATCTTGTATGCCGAATTCGATAATACCATCGAAATCAACAGTTTGAGAGAAGTCATTCTAGACTATTAGAAACAATGGAAGACTCCTATCCCTCATTGAACGATAGAGAATCTTTGGACATGGAATGGGAGGATAGCGTGAAACAGAACCCCAAGACCAAGACAAAGAGGACGAGGTAGTAGTCAAGTCCAAATGGCCAGAACAAGAACAACATTTAGTGTCCTGTTTTGCTAAACACCTGTCGGATACAATTACGGAATTGAGTAAGAGAGATTACTATGGATGTCAAAACGATCATCCCAGTCAAATTCAACACGATAAATGTTTGATGATGAGTCAAGAAGAAAAATTGGACGAGTATCTGGACGAAGCTTAGAGTCTCATCTTAGAAGAAGCAGTGTTGCATGAGTGGTATAAAGGCTTGCGTGATCATTCCTGCCCACCATTGTCTACTCTAGAGATCTATCGCATCGAATCTCTCTTAGCCCAGAGTGCGGAGACAAGGCGAAGAAACAGCTACTTGACAGAGCGTTTCAAACAAAAAGTCAGAATTGAATTGATGACTTATCACTGCCTGTGAAAAAAAACCTAAAAAAAAAAACAAAACAAAAACAACACACAAAAAATATGGATACCCGGGAACTTTATTACCTTTTGAACAATAGTTCGTATACTGCTTCTTGGAATCCTGTCGTGTGCGCTAAAGATGAACTACCTCATCGCAAACCTCAAGACCATCAAGCTTATGTCATCAACACCGACGAAAGTCATCTCCCAGGAACCCACTGGGTTGCCGTCTACTTCGCTCAAGAGGATTGTGTGGAGTATTTTGAATCGTATGGATTACCCCCTTTGGAAGACGACATCATTGACTTTATGAGAAGAAATGCCCAGATGACACGATTCAATAACGTGAAATTACAAGGCACAGACTCCATAGTGTGTGGACAATATTGTGTGTACTTTCTTCACCAACGCAGTCTTGGATATCCTTTAGAGTTTAGAACATTTAGTGACTTATTTTGATCGTCACTCTACTAGAAACGGTGAGAAAGTAGATCGATGGTTTTGTGACCGTTATGGCTATCTCTTGTCTTTAGCTAGGAAACGTAGTGTACATCAATGGCCTTATAACTTCCATCAGTGGAAATCTCACATAATTTCACAATGTTGTCAACCTTGTCAAAAATAATTTGTTTGATATTATTGTTCCTTGTTAGTATTTAGTTGTTAGTTGAATAAAAAATGTTGTTTTTGAAAAAATGTGTCTGTCGTTTGTTTTCAAAAAGCACTCTGAATAGATGCTCTTTGACTTCTCTCTATCCCTCACCATGACATTTGCTATCATAACGTTTCGACACTAAAACCTAGTAGGGATGTTTTCTATCGCGTCCGTGTTTGAACCATATAAAGCGGTTTGGTCTCCAGTCTGGCCAGCATAGCAGCAGGACGGACGTATTAATGGAGCTAGCGATGGAACACTTAATTCCCGCCCAGGCCCTTAGTACGATAAAAGTACTTGGCCTTTTGGTCGCCTCAGGATGGAGCTTGAGGGCACAGCAGAACAGAACAACTCTGCTGTTAATTTGGGAGAAAACAGAAAAAGCAAGACACATGCCTAGGAATCGACGCAGAGGAGGAAAATGGCGCCAACTGAGGGAGCAATCATTGCAGACCCAGTCAGGGAGCAGTCCTCAACGCGTGATTCAACAAGAAAATAATCCCCAGCAGGAGATTGAGCCACTCCAGCAAACTTCTCCAGCTAAAGCGGAAGAAGTAACGATGGCCAGGCCTTCAATCATTTCTGCCCAGGCAAAACCAGACCACGCTTTGAAGAAACAAAATGCACAGGAAACGTTTGCCAGTGTAGCGGCCTTTACTCCTGTTGCCACAACTTCACCATCTTGGCAGAGGGTTCAGCGTGAAATGGAATCCACTGTAGAAACAGACCTATAAATGTCCTCATCTAGTGAGGAAGAAGTAGAGGAAGAAGTAGCTGAGGTAGAAGAAGAAGAGGGAGAGACTGATGAAGAGGAGCCCTACATGCTCAGCTGTTGGATATGGGACTGAGGCCGGCGATTGATGATACAAAAAAAGCAGGAATCTACATCAGCGCTGTGAAATATCTCGCCTGGCGAATCCTCAACAATTACAGACCCAGACCACAACAATGGCACTTCGGAGTCAGGGTACTCACCCAATTTTACCAACATGCCTACCAGACCTACCCTCTAATGGATCTGATTGATGCAGCGAGATATCTGACAACCCTGCACGGCTATAAAGAATTTCCTGAAAGTACCGGACAGGATACACGCACGGCGAGGAGAGTAAAAGAGGCTGAAGACCGCCGGAGAACCTTTGAGTAGCTGCCAAACAGCCCTTTTTAGGGCTTACTAAATTGCCTCTTATTTAAATGGGATTCCATTTTGGCTAAGAATCCCAATTATAACAATCTATGATTCTGATTTGATCCTTTTGGCCGGCTGCTCTAAATTCAAACCGATTGACTAATATTGACTCAACTTTCATATGTCGCTAAGACATATTAGTATCTCAGATTGTTAGGGACTTATTGAATGTACACAATGTACTAGTAAAATTCGATTGATAGGTGGTAGGAAAATTTTACAAACTGAATCAATTTGGCTAATTGCAGAGGTGGCTTACACGTTATTGGCATAAGGATATGTCCATTAGTAAAACTGCACCGGATTTGAAATTGGTACAGCCTTCCCCTCCTTGCTTGGCCACCCGTACATGGACGGTATGTGGAACGATATCCACCCGTCCACACACCAGGTGCCCGAATGAGACGTCATTGCTGCCAGTCAATGGCAGCGGACGTCTCTTAACGCTTGGTTGACACCTGGTGGTAATGCAGCAGTACTGACTATGCTTGAGTGCGTGTTGGGTTCATTCCCTCTCAAGCAACTGCCCCTAGCTGGTGAAATGGCTGCAACATTACTCAGTCGTCACCAGCTAGAATAAAGAAACACCTTGGGCATATTTAACAGCCCTCTTTGAGGGCATTAAAGCCTGGTGGATGCGGCACGCTTTCCTTCCCACAGGAACATTTAACAGCCAGCCATGCAGGCATTAAACAGTGCGCACGCCACTATAATTTCAAAGTAAGTAAGTAAGTCAGTCTGGCCATCCACTGTTGACTCGTCAACCTATGAACATGCCTTCCAGACTAGCCAAGCTGAACGAAGCTTACGTCAATTTACATCGTGTCAGGCTGAACCTGATACCTAAGCCTGAAGAGATAGAGAATGTCAGGATGTTAACCATCGCCCATGACCTGATAGAAGAGGCCTTCAGAGAGGAAATCAAGAAAGAACAAGAAGAATGGACACAGAAGTACAGACTTCAGAAGCAGAGAGAACAGCAATAACAACAGCAGCAGCAGCAAGAACCAGACCGAGGTTTTGTCGACTGCCGTGTAGACACCAAAGAGTTCTCCTTCTCTTTCCGCAGAAGCAGACCGTATCGTAAAAAAAGTAAAAAAGATTGCCATCACTTCCCATCAACAAAAAAACAGCCCTTTTCAGGGATACCCCAATACTCTAGAAAAGACATACTAATTCAATTGCCAAAAACAAATTTGTATGTTTGTATGCTTAAAAAAATAGAAGTGTGTCTATAAGCACTTCGTTTCTTTTATCAGTAAAAAAATTCACCGTTCGTTTTCTCTGTCTTGTCGAATCGTGCATGTCTGTGTTTGTAAGTAGAAAAAAGTCAACGTGAGTGTTTCTTTTAGGTCCGCGCATTTGATGTGATGGTACGTTTTGGTGTTCGGGATGTTTTCCTTCACGTTCGTGCCCTAGGAATATAAAGCAGAGCACTCGTCAGTCTGGCTACCATTGTCAACGAGACAACAGTAACAAAATGAGCAATAGAATTGCTAAATTGCTTGAACTTCAAATGCACCTGGAATATGCCAAGCGCATTTTGGATGAGCTAGCCATGGAGGCCGTTGCAGAAAGTGCCAGACTTGAGGAAGAGGAGGAAAAAAAGAAGAAACTGAAGATTGGGAATCTGAAGCCAGTCAACTTCCCTCTGCGCTCCCAAGAACAAACATCAATTGGGAGCAGGACTGGAGCCGACGTTGCGTGTGTGGTGCTTGCCCAGGGAGATGTCACCATTAGTCAGGTGTATTTGAAGTTAAAAAACAGCCCTTCTCAGGGCTAACCAAATCTCTAGAAAAGAGAGACTATTCAAGTTACCAATTTATGTGAATGTAAAGTAGTGTAACAATAAACACTCACTCCTTTACTGTTGTGTGTGTGTGTGTGTGTGTGTGTGTGTGTGTGTGTGTGTTGAGTTCGCGTTCGTTGGTGTAGATAGTAGAGTATGTTTTATGCATTCGCGTTCGTTTGTGTGGATAGTATAGTGTTTTTTTCTCTTCCCGTTTGTGTGGATAGTATAATGTGGGTGTTTTATGCATTCGCGTTCGTTGTGTGGATAGTAAATAGGTGTATGTTTTATACTTTCGCGTTCGTTGGTGTGGATAGTAAATAGGTGTGTGTTTTATGCTTTCTCGTCCGTTGGTGTGGACAGTAAATAGGTGTATGTTTTATGCTTTCTCGTTCGTTGGTGTGGATAGTAAATAGGTGTGTTTTATGCTTTCGCGTTCGTTGGTGTGGATAGTAAATAGGTGTGTGTTTTATGCTTTCTCGTTCGTTGGTGAGGGTAGTAAATAGGTGTATGTTTTATGCTTTTGCGTTCGTTGGTGTGGATAGTATATATGTGTGTTTTATGCATTCTCGTTCTTTGGTGTGGATAGTAGATAATATGTAAAAACATAGCGTTCGTCATTCGCGCCATTCAACGCTGAATATAAAAAATGGCTAGCAACATGGAGAGAATGATAAGATTGCAGGAGGTGGTAGACACACTAGGCATGGTGGAGGAGATGCTACTTAGAATGCAGCTTGGGGCTTATAGCCCGCACAGATTGGCTATGGAAATCACAATTTAAAGAGAGAAAAGGAGATATTAAATGAGATGATTAGAATTGAAAAGGACGAAAAACGAAAAAATAGAAAAGGAAGAAGAAAATGAAAAAAGGAAGAAACAGGAAAAGGAGGAGGAGAAGGAAAAACAGGAGGAGGAAAAGAATGAAAAGAAGAAGAAAAAAGTGTAGGACAATAAATAAGAAATTGGTGGAGGAATAGAAGAACTTAGAAGAAGACAAAGAAGAAAACCAAAGGCCCTTTTCAGGGCCACTCCACTGCCTCGAAAAGATTTATTCTTTCTTGCCTAAAAACTTTGTTTAGTCGATTGTATAATTTGTGTATGATAGATTGATGTTCATCAATCTATGGAAAAAAAACGAATATATAAAACATACTCTACTAAAACACGAACGCGAATGATTCGTGTTTGTATATAGAAATGACACAGGTGTCATGATGTCACAGTCCTTGCTACATTCTCTACTAAAACACGAACGCGAATGATTCGTGTTTGTATATAGAAAGGACACAGGTGGCATGATGTCACGGTACTTGCTACATTGTTGCAACTGTCCAGTACCGTGACGTCACCCTACCTGTTCCATTCCTCTTGTCCCTATACATTCCCTATGTTAAATTTCCATTGACGCTATATTATCCCAGGGTGATTTTTTGACGCTATAAATCGTGACGCTATACTATCCCGGGGGTGGGGTGGGGGGTCTGTAATGCTAATTCCCATTGACGCTATAGTATCCCACTACACTACTGATAATACCCGAAGATATAAACTTTGGCGCAATAATAATTACAGAATTTTAGGAGGTGAAAACAGAGGAAAGAAGTCAATGAAAATAAGTTATTTCGTAGTATATATTTCTGAAATGTTAATGAATTTTCTTCGCTATTAACAGTACCGACCACAGCTATATATTCTATATTGAATGTTAGACAGCTATTGGTAGTAAGACAGACACATGAGACTGGATCGACTGGAAGAAAACCAATATAGCAGCCCCCGTTACATGGCATCTTGATGTTTGCCACATGCATTGTACACAAGGTCCAGTGTATATGAAATATGTAACACCCTTTGAATCTTGCTTAGTCTTCATATAAGACGATAACTACAAAAGTAATAGCTCATTTGTACCTCAATGCGGTGATCTATTGCGCGTAAAATGCAGTATCAGATTGCCTCTTTAGCTCTTAGAAAAACATATTGTACCTACACATCTAAATGAAAGTTATTAAAGTTAATAATTTATAATTTTCTGCTTATTCCGTACTATACGTGATATTTGGCTATACCACACCCACCCACCCTAGGAAGCCTGCTCACATTACCAAAAGCGTTTAAGGCAAAACTTTTCATCAACCAAATTCACGTCATGCATATGTCCATTATTCTTTGACCATCGCTTGTAAGCGTTAAAGCATGACTTGGATGACCTATGGTACACTATGAAGTGCATTTCAACGACCATTGTATATGATCGTTAACCTTCAAATTAGCAACAGCCTTTGTTTTATAATCCCGTTCAATCAGACTCGCGCGTGACCTCAAGGGATCTGCGCCGACCGAGTGTCTGGTCAGTGTGTGCATAGTTGATTGTTACCTAACAGGTTCTGTCATTTTTTGTCCTTACTTTTTTTCGATCTCAAAATACACCACATATACAGCGGAGTCCGTCATTACCATTGTGCATCGGCGATAGATGTTTACATAAAATGTTCTTTGTACGTGGTAGAATACAGTGATACAAAAGCGGGCAATGCGTATCGAATGTATGTAGTGCCACTTTGACGATTATATTCTGGTGTTTGTGTCGTTTTGTTTTTTTCTTTCTTGCAGACGTAAG
>JAECUM010065834.1:0-13060 GCA_016617855.1 Megalonaias nervosa | reverse complement strand
GTGTGTGTTTGTGTGTGTGTAATTCTGTAGCTTAGAAGATTTGGTTTTAAAAAGACAGCGTTTTTCTCTTAGAAGATTAAATTCCTTATAGAGCAGTTCCTCGAACCGAACCGCCCACAGCCCCCCACCCACTACATAATTACTCTGCCTCAATAGATTACATTTAAGACGTTATTGTAAATGATATTACCCTATCTAAACAAACAAACAACAAAATGAAAACAAGTCCGATTGAGCAATGCAGCACATCGGGTTTGTTATGCCAGACCATCACATGGCCTTTTCCTTCCAGTGGGACACAAACCCTTGGATGCACTTAGCCGCATTTGAGAACTGTATTCTACACTAAATTTGTTCTCAGTTTCCAATATGGCAGCGGATTTTACAATATGGCAGCGGAAGTCACATTCTGAACTTTATCTTCCATTACTGTCAGAACATATGTGATGCGGTCCGCTAGAGGCGAATGATCGAAACCCATAAAACGTTTTTTTGTGATCTTGCAAATACAGTCTTCATCCTGACGGATAAGGTAGATCAATGTATTACCGGTTGACGAAGATAAAACCTTGGATTTAATTCGTCGCAATTGTGAAGCATATTTGGAACTACTATTTAATATGTCACAATAGGGCAGCAGAAGGAGACAAAGCCACAATCGGAACATTGTCAGTATTTTCTATCGCAACAGACGTGATGCCTTACGAAGGAGACGAATTACACAAACTGATAAAATTCATGTGCACACCTACAAATACTTTTACTTTTTTTTGTCTCTGACTTTATAAAAAAGCCCAAACGGCTTGTTAGAATATTTCCTTAAAGAGACGACACACTATGAATATTTCGTCTCCTTCCTACAAAATTCAATCAAGACAATACTTCAATCAGGTAATACAGCGTATAAAGGGAGAAATTGCTGGAAAATGGCGGAATGTAAAATACGTAAGCAAACAAAAAAGATGTCAAAAGCATTATCATACATTTATGGAATTATTCCCGCACAAGATCGGGAAAAGAAAGTTCTGTAGTATTTGATACTTGAAAAAAATAATTTGTCAATATTTCGGCCATGGATAAGTGGTTTCAGGTGAGTCATCGGAAATGCATTATAGGATGGCAAGTGATGTGCACATTATCTCATTTGGTAAACAAATTTTTTGTATATGCTATGGCTATTACTGTAGAATTTCTGAGGTGTTGATGCAAGCATTTGCAGCGAGAACCGAACATGAGTAGTAGGGAATGGAGGTTTCTGGCTCAGTGACCCATTTCTCTAAATGATTTTGGACCAGGGACCCTATCTTCTTGTTTAGAAGGCCCCCCACCCATCCTTCTCCCACCCCATCGGCAAGGCAAATTATTTTAATAAAGTTTAGTCGAAAGTTTATTTCGAAGTGCTTTACACTTTGAGATTATTTTATAAAGTTTTCATAATTTTTCATACCCCGATTATCAGTGCTTCAAATGGAGATATCACAAATATTTGATCATCACGATGATGAAGACGAAACTTTATTCTACCGCTCACACAACGACGAGACTCAAATAAATCTTTAATTTGTAGTTTATTAAGCGGATATCTTTTATCAATGAAATATACTTTTGATCGATCAAGATCGATGGTAAGTTTAGTATATTTGTGTTGACTGATTGGATCATGAAAGTTATTAACTCCTTCAGATAATTCCTGGCTTAATTTTTCAAGATAATTGTAATACTCGCTGTTACCAGATCTGATAAGTGAAAGTTTTAGCCTGTCACGGCCGCTAAAACATATTCCCTATTTTTCATTGTTAATTTCAACTGTCAATTGTTTACTGTCTATCATTAGATATTTGATTTTGCTATTATTGCTATTTGTCACTGTCATATTTTCGGACGTTTTGTCTAAAATTTAGATAAAATTTCATACCCTAGTAGTAATGACTTAGTCACCAAGTATAATATCAAGTATAGATTTATTATCACAACGATATCCAAGTGCAAATGTATCTACTCCGTTTTTACAATAACGTTTGTCATTAAAATTACTTAATCCACGCTTGATAATGACATCTGTTTCAAGTTTATGATGACTTGTTCGAATAGCCATTGCTCTTATAAAACTAATTCCGCCGTCAAGTTCGTACTTGTAATCATTAAACTCAATAAATTTTTTTAACATAATCACGAGGTAAACCTTTCGCTTTTTGTTATTTTATTAGTGTCCAGCAACACGGCATACATTTTACTTTTTTTAATCCAATAAAGTATTTGATGATGAGAGAGTTCATTTCATCTTTAAATTTACCAATAACTCTTTTGTTTGCATCATCATAAAATTTACTATTGCGAGGATAATCGGAAAGATCGAACATATGTCGGTTATCAAAGATATCTTGACAGACGTCATCGTTAGCGTAATCTGCGCCATCTATTTCATAAACAAGCGAGTCAGTATCGGTAAACAATAGTTTACTTGACGGCCACTGCTTCTTAACAAATTTATAATGAAAATCGTACATGAGCCATTTTGATAAATCCAACACAGAAGCTCCAACATAAATCAGATTATTAAGCTTCAAATTTGATTTCTTCTTTTGTATTGCGACAAGATTCTCATTAAAAATTTTCATACTGACAAAACCATCGTCTGACACAGCTTATTCCTGCGTTCAATATCATTAACCAGCTGGATGTTTACTCGCTTTCTAATATTTTCCATTGTCTTACCAAAGACGGAGTTGTTTATAAGCTTAAAGAAGTTTTTCTCGAAATCGGTTTTAGCTACAGCTCTCCTTGACGTGTTTGAGCTAATATAATATCTCATCCACGGCGACTGATTGAACTTTAAGACACGATGAACTTTCCTTAATACAAGACCATTATTTACTGCTTGTTTTAAAATTGTGTAATGTAAAGCATAATTTCGCTTATGAAGTAAATTTGGGACTAAGTTTTTTCTTTACCATAGAATCTTGTCTTGGTGATGCTATTGCTTGTAGTTCTTGAGATAACAAACTATAATTGATTGTCATTGATTCCGCACAGAACGGATAATCGTTGTGCAAATCATGCGATGAAGTAGGATAGTCAAGATCAACTTCAACAAGATATGAAACATTGTTAGGTATCTTTTTTCTGTCTCCGCCAGAAATTGATCAGGTGTAATCCAACGAAATCTACCAAAGGCATTGGTTCTGACATTGCATAACCATAAAGGTTATTTGTATAGAGATAAATGATGTACTTCGATGGAAGCTTAGGATTATAATCTTTCATATATTTATTGTTTACTTCAGAATATGTTTTAGTTATCACGATAATACCGCAACGGATACCTTTTTCGATAAAGTTAAACATGTCAACATCTGTTAGTAATTCTAACTCCACCTTACTAAACTTTAACAGAGCATCCCACGATAACCCAGGAGCAGAGTAATACCAACAGGGATTTAATTCGAAATTATTATAGCTCACTTTTCGAAATCTTTCAAATACATCTGTCAGCAATAACACATCCGTTTTCAAATACAAATCATGATAATCGCCAAATGTTTTGCACTTGAATTCTTTCCACATATCTTGTGTATATTTGTACTCGTCATCGGTTATATTTTCAATTTTTAGTTGCGAACAAAATTTATCCTTTTTAGGTGAAGAAGTTTCATCAACTGTACTCCAATCGTTGACATACTCGTATGGAAACACTCCTTTTTTGTTAACAAATTTAATTTATCACCGAAACGATCTTGTAGATTATAAAACTCATTACACCATTTTATCAGTTCTTCTAACGATGCCGCCATGAACTGAAGACTGTTCATACAAGGCAACTTACCTAAAGTAACTAACATATACTTCTCAAAATTATTTGGGATACACTTAACTACGTTATCGAGTTTTAAACCAGATTTTATTTCAGGATCACCAAAAGCTTCTACGTCAATTTGACTGTCATGTCCTCGGAAATTGTGAAGAACAACTGGAATAAAATCCGGAGCGTGAAACTTTAAATTACACTTATCGTGAGCGGCTCCGCGATAATGTCCAGTTCAATGACGATGATCACGTACTTATTTATTGCCAGGCGCTGGTGATACACGTTCTGTGTCAAATTATTTTTCACAGATGTAACAGTATTTAGCTTTCTTGTGATCAATTTCCTGCTGGGCTGTCGACTTTATCATTGGAGTTGTCTTTCCTAAAAGTTTAAATATATCGTCAACTTCGTTAATCAACAGTTTTAGAAGCCAAATAGCTGGATCTTTACCGCGATATAATTTAATCGGTTTTGATAAACTTGGATCAACACAACAAATTATTTTATATGCGACTCTTCATAGAATATGATTTTGAATTTTTCTTGTACTTGATTGGTTAGGATTATTTTCTGCGCCAAGCACAGGCTGAAGTAAACACTCGGAGTCGGCGTCTACAACGAAAGGAATTTTCAGTTTATGTTTATGATTGACGAACTGTAATAAATTATTATAAGTGGACGGTATTGTTATTTGTTGTACTTCAGAGCAATACTGTAGATGATCTTGTAATATTTCCTTGTCAGAGCAACCGTGCAAACAACGATAGCAGAAGTACTTCTTATTTTTTTGTTTACTGTACTGTTTACCAACAAGTCCGTTAAAGTTTTTGATCCAAACGTAATGATTCTTATAAAACAATAGGTTTGTTGTCGACTGCGAAGCTTTTTCTGAAATATACCTTGGATAAACGTTTTCATCCTCGTCAAGACCAAATGCATTAATTGAAATATTATTTTGCTTTTCAAACTTTGGTATTTGATTTTCTGCAACCGGAAAGTCAATACCCGTAAAATTTAATTTTGTAACGTGACTAAAATATTTGTCAACGCGATCAGAATTTTTTTTCTGCCGGAAAAGTCGCAGAAAGAACAGCCCTCTGGAAGCATTTACTATCAAAGGTTTTTTCATTAATGCAACATTTGTTATTTTTTTTTTATTTTTTGTGACAGATCAATATACCCAGCGCTATCAGCTCCGCTCCCGCGTAATAAGTTATATTTCATTATGTGAAATAAAATTTCAGTAATCATTTCAAACTTCCAACCAGAGCCTGAATCGGTGAATTATTCTATCTTTTTCCAAATTTCCTGGTGCATATTATCAGCTAGCAATGAAAGATTAGTTCCAAGCAAAACACGCCTGGATTTTGCCTTTGTAAAAGGATTTGCAATTTCCTCGTCAGTCGACTCTTCTGTCACACCTAGTTTAGAAAATATAACGTGATACTGCACTAGGATTTTCAAACCCTTATGGTTTTTCAAGTTCACGTTTTATAGTTGGTTCTAATAAATGAAAAAGATTTATAGATGTGAAAATTGCCAGAACGATTTGTTTATCAAACTGATAGCTATTGTTAAATCCAGCAAAAGCGGTAGCTATTTTTGCAGGTTCTCCTATAAGGTCTCTTTTAGCTACATCTTGCAATTTCAGCATTGTTATATACTATCAAATGTTTAATTGAGCCTTCAACAGGTATTCTATTTATAGCGTACTGCACTATACACCTATCGAATACGCATAATTAAACAAATGGATTTCTTATAAGTATAATGGGACAGAATTTAATAATGACAAGAGCAAGCGAGCAGGAGTATTATTATGTTCACCCTAAATACAACCCGTACGCGGGAAATATGTTAGGGTCGGTGATACTCGTTAAATATGGAAAACCGTTTGGTAAAGCAACACCAGCTGGTTATAAGACCAGCGTTAAAGGTGGTAATGCTGAGCAAACTGAAATCTTAAAGAAAGATTTTATTTACACGTTGTTTTGTGATGAAATTCCAGAAGGACAACGAGTGTATCATGTCAACGGTGCGGTCTCTGATGATAATATTGAAAACTTATCTTTACAAGATGAGTTTCAACCACATCCGGTGTTTGATCTTTGCGAGGCGAACGTTAGTGAAATTATTCGAAGCAGATAAACGAAAAAAGTATTAAGTAATTTGCAAAATAGTGAATATCTTATGGTAACTGTAAGAGGAGCAAAAACTAATTTTAATAATTATTTATCACATCGTTTTGTTTATGAAACTTTCAATGTCGATATTCTGTTAGGTTTGGTGATAGATCATATTAACAACAATAAAACAGACAATCGGTTGGAGAATCTTGATCTTGTCACGCCAGAAGAAAATAGCAGACGAGGAAATATAGGTGGTTATAATAATTTTAGTAACGCTAAACCTATTATTGTATATAATCTTGACACAAACGATGAAATCAAGTTTAAATCAATGAACCAAGCTGCAAGATACTTCAACATTGATCCTAGGGCAATAACACTTGTTGCAGATGGAATAACAAGATCAGCTTTTTCTAAAAAGTACGGATCTAAAATCATCTTCCGATATGATGATGATTAAACTTCTTGTAATATTTTAGCAAGCTCATCTCGACTAACGCAGCTATGACACCACAACATGATAGCTTCTCTATCATATACTACAAGAAGTTTTCCATCATCGTACAATCGTTTTCTTTCCGAGTCGGTCAATAAAATTTTATCGTTTCCGCCGCTAAACAAAAACAAATTAACTGCGATATTTGTTCGCCTGCTAATACTTTGCTTACTGCGTCTTTTAGGCCACTAATGCCGTATACGTTTACATGCTCGTTGTATCTTATCTTGTCCATTATTTATATATTAAAATTATACAAATTTATCAATGAATCTCTTAGAGAAACTAAAGTACATCTATGATACATAATTAACACCAACTGAAACAACTTTAGAAATAGCACAAGAAACCGATGTCAGCGACAGCGACGTAAGTCGCCGCGTCAGCGACAACGTAGCGAAACTATTGTCAATGACGGCGACGAAATTGATACTGATCCAATGACAATGTCTTGGGATAAAAATATTATGAAAGACCGGCAACTGGTCGATACAATGTAAAATATCATATCACAAAAAATTTTGAAATTTAATTTTACATTAAATGAAAATCATTTGTTTTGGCAGCTGACAAAGTCATTCTTAAGCATTAAAATTCAAGACCGGCAGAAAAATATAATATTCGATTTTATATTTGTCAAGATATTTAATCTAATGACGATCTCTAATGATCGCCGATAATATCTAATATCGTTATGTAAGCCTGTAAAATGCAAATCAGCCTTGAGCAAGTACGAGGAAATTTACAAAAATATTATTTCCCAATATTAATCTATTTGGTTGGTATCCAACTATTAAATTTATCGCTGTAACCGCACCACTTTATACGGCTTTTATTGCCACGCTTTTTGATTACTCGTTCGATAACGAAAACATCTTGTTCAGTTTTTTGTAGTTCTTGTTCGTAAAAGCTACCAATTATAGGCTCACCTTATAATTCCTTTAGCGCGTATGTTACAGGTATTGTCAGTAAAACTTTATCAACTACAAATACTTCTTCAGTCCAGTTTGGAGTAAATTCTTTTTCAAATACTTTCCTTGTCAGATAAATTCGAACTCGATCGCCGACTTTAAATTTATGCCGCCGATACATGTTTTCGTTTGCAAGAATCGGATTTTTAATTGCGTCTTTTGGTGACATTTTGATAGATTTATGTTTTGTGTTATTGTATTTATCAACAATCTGTGGAAGATCATCAGTATACCTGTTTGTAACTTTAGCTGTCAAATGTTTATGAATCAGCTTGTTTAGTGTACGATTAGATCTTTAACCAACACTTTTTCCCTCGTTTCCTGTAACATATTATTTTTGATGTAATTGTGTTCTAAAAACTGCTCAAATATTTTATTAAAAAACTCTGCTCCTTGATCAGTCCACATTTTATTAGGTTTTCTTTCATTGCTAATAATGATTTGTTTTAGTGCCTCAGTTATCGATGTTCCTGTTTTGTCCGAAACGGGTATATAAAACGCGTATTTGCTAAAAACATCGACAGCGTTAAACAAGTATTTCTTTGGAGCGCCATCAGCGCCAACTTTGAACTGAGGAAGATTTGACATATGAACCAAATCTATTGCCCAGATATCATCAACGGCATTTGCAACAATCTTACGTCGCGGAAACTGTTTTTTTAGACTTGAGTAGTTCTGATGCTAGCGATTGCATGCTATAATCGTACAATTCCTTTCCAAGCCCTAACTTGTATTTAGTTCCGATTAATCCTTGAACTAAACTTCTATCAAATCGTTCTCGCATATTTGCAGGCTCCATATTACCTAGTTCATTTAACGTTATCTTATCACAGCCAGGCTTATCTTATTCATTATCACGATAACAGATGTCGTGACGCATTGCTATCGCATCAACTTGATTATAAGGCTCTTGTCCTGGTAATGGATTATCGTTTTCATCTAGTTGTTTATCTAGCGGAGTATAAGGCTCAATGTATTTGTGTCCGGGTAATGTCCAATCTCCTTTTGGTTTCGGTAATTTTCCGATAAATTTTGTGAATGTCAATGCCGCTGCCTATTACTTCTCGGCGATTGCAGGATTGACAATAAGTAACAATTTTATCTTGTTCGATACAAAGATCTTTATCACAATCACAATTGCACATTATTTTATTATTTTATTATTTTAATCATCGACTAAAAAATCAGTATCTACACCAGACCCGCTTGATGAAATCAAAGACAACGGAGTAGACTTTTCTTTTTCTCATCTTGTTATTCAATATACCCCGATAAAATTTATGCGATAGCTACGCCAATTACTTAAGTCATCGCGCGTAGGTGTAAGTAATACGTGACAATTTCATTGTTAAGATCTCTTTGTCGCCCTGATTGATTTGTTAGTTGCATTGTTATACATATCATTTGATTTTCAAGATTAATCAGATAGTATATTAATTGTCGAGGAGTAATTTGCATTAGAGATCTCGGCGGAACATCTGGCGAAAAACTATAGATTGTTTGTCGGCTACCCTTGGCTAAGTAAGATCCTGGTGCAATAGAGCAATTGATTAAGATTGTATTTACTTCTGTTATGTTAACCGGCAAATCTCCATCGTATGATATACTTTGTTCTGCAACATTGCCATATTGTTGATTTTTAAACCCAGGCAGCGACGCAATATTAGTCGCTGATGAAAAATCAATTATCAAATTACTTTTTAACGTGATTCTAGCCCGTAGCGTATTATAGTTCTGAGTTAACTTGAAATTGTCTGCGGCGGCGTTGCCGTTGCCCCCACTTTTTCTTATTTGTTCTTTTATCGTTTTATTAAGATCAGTTTCGTTATACACTCCTTGTGGTATTTTAACTGACACCCACGCGTCAGGATTAAATGTAAAGTTGTCGTTGACGTTTGTTGTCACATTTGCCAGAGAATGCCATACAGTAGCAGAAATCAATCCAATTTCATTCTGTTTACCAGGATCTAGCTCTATTGGTGGATCGTAGTATACGGAAAAGTTTGTGCTGTTTCTTCTTGTTTGTGATCAATCGAGGAAGAATGTTATCGACAATGGTTTTGCCATCATTGTTGACATTATATTTATTTTTGTCAGATTATTTTACGCGATAAGATCGCTATGTAAAATTTCGTATTCGGATGATGTTAGTAATCCACTCGATCGAAAATGATCTAATATATCTACAATTTCCATGTCAATTTCTGAGCTTTCATTTCCAGCTTTCTTTGATGATATCAACAACATAAGTCGGTCAACCATTTCAGCGTTTGATGCAAAACGTTTAATTCCAGATCCAGTTGTGTCTTCTTTTAATTTTATATCTCGTTCGCTTGCATACTTATCAAACAGTCTTTAGAAAGGCCATGCTTTAATATAACCTCCTTGTTTATTTCGATACTGTACTGCTGTTCGAAGCATTACTGTAGCAATAATTCCTTCTCTTACAATATCATATGCTCTTAAAAATTTGTTTGACCCCGTTAAATATTTTATTTTTTTATCAACATCTAACCCAGTTTCACAATTTTTCGTAATTTTTTAAATTAAATTTTCATATTTTTCTTCTGACCAATTTCGAATATTGCCAATGTCTTCGATATTATATTTACCAATAAAATTGTCATATTCTTCATCTAATATTTATCACGTGCATTTTGTGTCTATAAAATCTTATCTGATTTTCGATAGGCATTATTTCTACGGTAGTTTCAGTTATTCGTTATTGTTCCTCAGCTAATTCCTTAGTTTGCTCTGACACATCTTCTATTAACCTCCTTAACAAGGCTGGATCAACTGTCAATCTTGCTATCACTTGTTGAAGCGCAAGAGGGTTGTTCATTAATCGATCAAATTCAGCCTGTCGTGCAGCAGGATCAGCAATGTTTCTCACAAGTTCCTCTACAATATTTTTAGTTTCCTCTTTTGATCTTTCGTCTAATAAACCTAGCAAACCTTTTTCCTGCATTTTGTTTCTTCAGTTCGTCTGGAGATATTGTTGACACTTCAGGTTGTTTCCCAAGTACTGCTTCAATAACCGGCTTAAAAAGTTTAGCAATTGCTTCTTCCGCTTGAACTTGTCCTCGAAGTGCTTCTTCCATTTTTTCTTACGAGCAGCTCGAGTTCAACAAGTTTCTTTAGTAATTCAATTCTTGTTTGATGTTTATGCATTGTTATTTTTGATACGCTTTATAAAGTTCACCTAGAGAAATTCATCAATACAACAACGAAATATCTTACCTAGTTTAACAAATAGAAAGAAACTGTACTTGTCTTTGGTTGCTCGATGATATACTTCTATACATTTATCCTTGGTTACATTGCCGCATTGCTCGTTTGCAATATTTCTCACATCAACATTATTCAGCCCGGGAAACAGTATAAAATATCACGTATTTCGCTTAATAAATCTGTCGACGTTATAGAACTCCTGCGAAACATAAACTGAATTATATTTTTATTACGCGATCATGAAGGTATGATCTAATCTTATTCATATCCTCGTTGTTTAGCGGAATATCATCAAATACAATTATTTTATGCTCGGACGAATCAAGTTCATCGACAAGAATTAAATCTTCTGGTTGTTTTATTAAAAATATATCATCGCCAGCATCAAACTCATCGCGATGTTTATCGTTGTACTCGCCTAATAATTCGTACTTATCCTGTTGTAGATTAATTGTGTAAATATACGCTCTATCGTAATTAAAGTTATCATTGAGCAAAAGATTTAATAATAGATTTGTTTATCCAGATCCTGTACTACCAACAATGAGATGATCACAATCTGGAAGTTCGTTGTTCTGTTTATGGTGGATCAATCGTTCGGTATCAAAATTTAATATTGATGACTTTGTCGTTGACTTCGTCGACGATGGCTTCGCCATTGTTGTTATATAATTTTATGTTATATATTTTACATAATATGAGTTATTACACAAAATTTAGAACAACACTCAATGGATCCATTTCCGCCGACGAACCAACAATAACTGATACATCAGCGTTTATCAAAAAAAAAAAAACAACAAAAAAACGGGGATACAATGACAGGTATTTTTATTGATGTCAAATCAACGAGTACATGGACTAGACGTAGATTATCCGCCACCAAAGGTTGATCTTACTCAAGCAGTAAGTTACAACCATTAACGATCGACACTAACAAACTATCATTGACAAGAGGAACGTTAAACGGTAACTTGGATATGTCAGAGAAAACAAATTATAAATTTGGAAAATACGTATCCACCAGCAAACTTAAATCAATCCCAAGCGGTGAGTTATTTGCAGTTGAAGTGTGTGGATGGCAACAAGCTTGATAAAACCGGTGGAACGGTTACAGGTATTAATAATATGTCAAGTAAAAAAAATATTGGATTAGAAACCACATATCCGCCAGCAAACGTTGATAATACACAAGCGGAATGTCATGTTCAATTAAAATCTGTTGACGATAACAAGCTTAATAAGGCCGGCGACACAACGACTGGTAACCTGATAATGAGCAATAACTCAGAAGTAACTGGGCTTTCAATAAATTCGCTACCAGCTGATGATACTGATGATATTAGTTATACTCAGTTAAAAGGAGCACTCACCCCGTATGTAAAACTATCTGGTGGACCAATGTCAGGCAACATAAATATGAGAACCAACAAAATGACAAAAACATATGTTCCAGCTAACCCTAATGATCTAACAAATAAAACGTATGTTGCAGTTTATGTAGTTTTGTTAAACGAACCAAAAATAATGTTTGGTATATTCCAACACTTTTTAAAGCAAGTTATAACCGAGTTGGGTTTGACGTAAGCACATCATCATATTATCCTGAAAATTATCCTCATCACGCTTTCGCTGTTGATTAATGACAAGAATGGACGACTAACAGAGAAACCAAAGACTTTTGGATTAAAATTATATGTCCTGTTGCAGTTACTATTTGGCAATTTCATTTGCGCGGTCGATTAAACTCTAGAGTTGGGCGAATTTATGATTGGCGATTTGAAAGATCAAACGATGATATTAACTGGACAATGTTGTATAGTACAGCAGACACATATATTTCAACAACACAATACTTTACGATTCCTACTGTGAATACTGTTAACAAGTACTTGTATTTTCGATTTTTTGTTGTCACTGCTGAAGATCTGTTTCCAGGATTGACAGCATTTCAAATATATACACTAGATGATCAAATTTAATCTAATGTTGTAAAATAATGTCTGAATCAGCAATTATAACCGTTGCAAGAGAATTTTATGTAAATATTTTAAACCCCAACAAATATGTTGGCGACAGAACAATTAATATTCAAAGAAATAAAAGTCTTGACATTAAATTAAATGCTCCATTACCGAAAGGTATAGATAATTTTGCACGGGTTATGTATATGCGAGGACCACAACAAAAAGAAGCAATAAGAAACCTTGATAAAATAAGCAGATACTGGCGTCCTGATGATTGTATAGAAGAACAAATACAAGTTGAAATCCTGCTTTAAAAAATATTGCTTGAGCTTAATTATGAAAATATAAATTTGATAATATTATCAGATCGAATAAAAGCACAAACTATGGTAGAGGAGCTCAGGAAGAAAGACGAATAAACGAAAGTCATAATCGTCTTGATAGACTAGAGGGAGATTAAA
>JAECUM010065832.1:0-12731 GCA_016617855.1 Megalonaias nervosa | reverse complement strand
CCCATCAGATAAAGTAATTTTGACAGAAATCATGAATCAGATTACCTATTTACCCATCAGATAAAGTAATTTTAACAGAAATCATGAATCAGAGTACCTATTTACCCATCAGATAAAGTAATTTTGACAGAAATCAATAACAACATTAAATATAATAAACGATTGGATTTATATTTACAAGTATTTTTTGATTATTTATTTTTGATTCTATTATGATTTTGATCATTTATTCTGTTTTTGATTAACTTTGATTAGTAAACTGCCCATCAGATAAAGAAATTTCTGAATATTTCATGAATCAGAGCACCTATTTACCCATCAGATAAAGAAATGTCTGAATATTTCATGAATCAGAGTACCTATTTACCCATCAGATCAGGAAATTTCCAACTATTTCATGAATCAGAGTATATATTTACCCATCAGATTATGAAAAATCAGTAAAAAAAATATATTATTTCAGAATCAGATTATTTTTTCCCCTTATTGTATTAGGAAATATTTACTCATACGTTCTATGAGCGTACATATAGATTAATATTCAGTAATTCTCCTCTTAAATCCAAAATGTGTCCTGTCCGGTCAGTAAGCTTGAAATTTATTCTTGACAATAATGGATTATGTACACGTAGATAAACTGGATCAGTTGGCTCAGATACAATTAACCACCCTGGGGGCACTTGAGGACTAAATGAATATAATATATACCCTTGTTGAGCTTGAGTGGATTTTTCAAGATCTACTTGATAGCTGCCATCAATTACGTCGCATACTAAATTGACTGCGATCGTTGATGTTATATTAACAATACCAGGTGAGATATGGCGGCCTCCACCATGTGGATCATTATTATATTTAAGAATGGTTGGTGTAGGTATTAATTTTTTCCATGAATCACATATTCTTTTAAAATGTTCATCAATAAGATCATTAACTGATTTCTTTAGCTCTTCAGAGTTAAATCCCGGAATTACAAACGTTGACAGCTGTTCTTCTGTAATTTTATAAAATTTAAGAAATACTGTTTTAAATAAACGTTTATAACTTACACGCTGAATAGGACCGTCTTCATTAACTATGTAAGTATTAAGAAATCTATCTGCCAGTGCGTTTAATGTTTTTTCTCTGTCAACGATAGCCTTATTTACATATTCTAAGTCTGATGCAACTTGATTCAAATGTTGTATTGTTTCAATTATTTGATTTTTTAAGTCATCGTTGTAGGAAGTGCTGATGCTGGAAAATAAGTTTCTTAGATCATTCAGTACACGTTCATGTTCAGATTTAATTGGTCTTGATTTTGAGTTAATTTCTTCAACGTTAATTGTTGATATTCTTGTTGTACCTTTACCCTGAACGAAATCTATAAAATGATTATAATTTTTATAACCACGATAAGCATCCGGACTCTCTATAAATGGATAAGTTTTTCGATATTCTGGAAGTTTTATAAATTTTTCAACATCTATAACGAAATCAGATCGTTGTGGTTCTGATGGTCCTTGATAAACTGGTTCAACTTCAGGCCAACCTAATACTGATCTGATCGAACTTTGATAAATATCTACAGAATAATCAGGGGAATTTATCTCAATCACCGCTGATAATGTTGGTTCGTAAACAGTAATTGCTATTTTTTATTCTTTTCCTGTAATAGATTTAATTCTACGTTGAAACTCATCATTAATCTGTTCTATTTGATAACTGCCCGTTGAAATACGTACTTGCCAATCAGGAGTTCCATCAGGCTTATTCTTATTAGCGAATACCAGCGAATTATTTGGCTGTAGTCCACCAAATGGTTTTGATCTAATATTTGGCCAGCTATAATAAACTCGCAATTGTGGTAATGCTATTTCTTTTGCAGGAATTGCGGTTGGAAAGTTAACGCTAAACTCAGGATTGGTCGAACTTAATGAGATCATAGTAGTTTTTGACGGCGTTGTATTAACGACGATCTGCTGAAGTAGCTATCTTGAGTCAGTCATTATTATTATTGTTATTATTTAATTCGCCTTGGTTATTATGAGTGACTTTGTCACTAAATGCTTCATTGTAGGTTTTCAATATCGTTGCGAACTCCTCATCAGATATTTTACCATCGCTGAGGTACAACGAAATATACGAGGATAATTTAGAATAGGCTGTTGTTGCTGTATGTAATTTTATTATATACTCGTGTAATTTAGTATTTGTACATGCAGATATCTTCTTAGCTATAATACTGAGAATACCTGCGACAGTCGTTGAAGTTGAAACGACAATTGTTACAACTGCAGGCGCCGTCATTGTTATTGTTGATAATAATAATCCGGCCCCAGCAACAATAGCGGAAACTGAGTAAACAATTATATCAATGACAACCATACGTCTGCGATATTTTTTTACTTTTACTGTATAATCGTCGATTATATTTTTTAATTCAGTCTGACATTTACACACTTGATTATATCTGTGACGTTGAACGTTGATGTAGGACTAGGGTCCATGGTCTTGATCCATTATACAATGACGTTAAGTAATTAATTAAGGAGTTTCAGCTACGAATTCCAGATACCACCAGTAACGTCTCGAAGGCATTTCCGTTGATATCAGCGTAAATATTTCTTTGATGTTCTTGGCTAGCATCACGAGTAGAGGATTATGATATACATTCGGTGATGATGAAGTGGCAGCAGTAATTTCTAAACCACGCATGGACAGCCTGTATAAACCAGTTACTTCTGCGGTATGTTCGAGAGTGTTATTTTGTGGTGTCCATGTTGATGATCCGGACGCTACTGTATATACGATATTTTTAGTTTGTCCGTGTGGAATTTTAATCAGATTATTTTTTTGAACAATATTAGGTATTCCACTGACAATATCATTCAGTTTCATGTTAACGTCGGCTAGTTTTATGTCAACGGTTCGTTGTTCCCCAAAAAATTCTTTAATGGTTTTGTTTATGTTTCTACGAAAATTTAAAAACGTTTCTACATGTCTAGAAAAAGTATTATTTAGTGTAGTCATTTCGTCATTGATTGTTTTTAGCGAAGTTGTCATAGGAATTTCCTTATCATCGACGTATTTCTTCGTTGCAGCATCAAAATCAGATTCTGGTGTTCTTAGATTATTAATACCATTATTATTCATGTTGAGAAATGCACGCATTATACATACTTAGATTCTTGATCGTCGACATATTTCTTTGTTGCAGCGTCTGTATCTGCGGCTGGGTTTCCAAGGTCTATAGTTTTATTTCGGTTCATGATAATGTGACCCGTAAATGAATCACCAGCTTTCTTAATATAATCGTTGACTGACGTACCGGAATCTTGCATTTTACCTTGATCAGTAAAAGTAACGATATTATCAACAACCGCATTAGGAACTCGTATGAGTACATCTGGCAGTTGTAAATTACTCGTCTTTAATCGTCCTTCTTTATCCTGAAAAAACAGCGACCTCATTTTGATCCACACTTGTAATATTTAATAAATCGTCAAACTCATTTCTGAGCTAATCAAGGGTTGCATATTTAGATAAATCAGCTTGCTGCTGAGCTTTGCGAGAAGATCTTCCGTAAATATCTACCATTATATTTATTAATGTCTGTTTAAATGTGACAACGTAGTATATTCATGCACATCTTTATGAGGTGGGTTTGCTGATTTTGATACAGCATCAAGCACAGCGAGTACTTCACGACCACATATTGGTGGATCAGTTAATGTTTGTGTTGGTAACGTTGAATACCATATTGGAGTACTTTGTATGCTGCTAACATACTCTAAGAATTCTTTTGGTGGAGCTAGTCCATATGAATCAAAATAAATAATTCCACGTGGATCAATTGCATACGCAACCCAATGTGTGCCTGGGCCAGAGTTTTTATCGAGATTAATAATACCGGTTTCAATACTGTTTGGTTGTTTTGGTAATTGATCACGCATAATAACACCTCTGAAGTTTTTTATTTTTAATTTTTTAGCAGCATCGAGTAAATCAAAATTGGACATAGGCAGAATCATTGAACTGTCCCTGGTAATTTCAGGCCCTTTCCGTACCATGAATGTGGGGTCCCTGGTAATCTTAGACCGCGAACGTATGCTGGGCCTGATAATATTAGACGGCCCGGCTGTGGTACGTTTGGTGCTCTTAGACGTCTTCCGTGTTGTTTTTGCCGTGATCTTTTTTTTTAAGCTTTCTGCGTGCATGATTCCCTGACCCGTTGCTTTCTTTAATGCCATTCCAGCAGCGGTTCCAACGGCACCTAATGCAGCTGCTTTTGCAACAGCTGGGGCTGCAGCGGCTATTAATGCTGGTATAGCTGCGAGAAGTGGAAATATACCACCCGTCTTAGCGATGTCTTTGATAGCGCCCGCAGAAAGATTAAGTTTTATACCTTTATTTTATTTTTTTGGCTTCATTGAAGTTTCTGAACTGACGCTCGGTCAACGATAATTTATTTGCACCGGTCATTTGTTCTTTTTTTAGCGATATTTTTATTCCACAGTTATTTTTTGATGCTGATTGTAGCCTTTTAATCTGACCAGGAGTCAGACTAACACTAACGTGATTATATGACATTATAATATTCATAAACGATCTAATTACATGTTTTCTACTGGAGCATCAACAACTCTCATTCGTCCACCAACACCTTCAAGTAACATTGATTTATCGCTGAGTATAACAGCAATTGCTCTGTAATTGGCAACAGCTCCAATATCTATAAACATGAGCTCGAAAATGTATATCGACTACAGATTGTCTGGTTAAATCTAAATGTTCAAGCGAAAAGTAATAGATCGGATACAACATTGTAAAATCTAGCTGTGATATTTGTAAACCAGTATCAATATTTTGATCACGCCCCGTGAATGTCATTAATCGATGATATGCACGTGCTACATGATTTTGATCGAAATTTAATAAAATATCCTCGGATGGTTCTTGATGTCCATTTATCCTTAAAGAAACTTCAGAAACACCAAGTTTGTCAAATATCATTATGCTTTCACCTTGATCGTTTACTCGTGCAGCATTTTGAAGCGCAATAAAAATATGTCGCGGTGCAGAAACACCTAGTTGTGATGCTATTTGCCATGTAAATAAACCATTAATATTACTCTGGATAGCATCTGTGGTCGTTGTCAACCATGATAACATTGATTTACCACCTTGACTCATAAAAGATAGTAACCGATCTTCTTCAGATATCGTTGGAGTCATCACCGGCATCCACAATGAAAGCTTCGTAAGAATTACTCTACCAGCATCAATTGCACCAGGTCGCCATATTGCATCATTATCGGTTGCTTTTCGTACAAGTACAACTGTGTGCTTAGCTCCGAAAATGACTTTTCTGACATTTCTACAGAATCCAAAAATATGTGACAGTGGAATCGCACATGAAAACAATCTTCTATTGCCTTTCAACATTGATCTACGTGCTGCAAATCATAAGTTAAAATTTGCATTCATTGATATCACTGCTGGAGTTTCTCCGTGTCCTGCTGCATTTCTTATATTACCAATAGTTACGTTTCTACTTTCTGGAAAATCAGTTGTATCCTTTGCAAACATCATTGATGGGCCAGCCGATCTTGAATAATCATCGCTGTATCGTGCTAGACCCAATATCGTTGTAGCAACATCAACGTCCTTCTAAATTGATTCAATATTTTTTCCGTCAATCATGTACGTAGCGCTGTCAAATAACGCCATAATACCATTATTAGCAAAACTAACCCTGTCATCGGCTCCATATGCAGTATTGTCTGCTCTCAAAATTTCACCTTCTACTTCAATAAATGCCTCAGCGGGTAAGAAATACCTACTTGCATCCTGAACTTGCAGTTCAATTCTTCCACGCTGATCTAGAATTCGTGCATCATAAGAATAATATTGATAATCACGCACAGACTCATCCTTGAGGACTGGTGCGTCCATGTCGAATGCGGGATCAGATATACGTTTGAACATCTTTATTATGTTTACTATCGTCTAAAACGAAGACCACTTCCTGCTATCAGACTAGCGGTTATATTTTTTTCTTTTTCTGACATTGGTACACTAGCCAACTTTGCTAGTTTTTGATTCGCAGCTTGATTTATTATTTTACTGACATTTGCGGGCATTACTTCAGTGCTAGGTAATTTTACTGGTTGAGGTTTTCGTCGTATTGATCGTGCTAGTCTATCCTTGATTGCTGAGAATGCTTTACTAGCAACATCACCAACAGCACCAACACCTTTTTCACGAACAACATCAACAGCTTTCATTCCCAGTTGCTTTGCAATCGGTATTGCTTTTGGGGCTATCCTTCTAAATAGACCCTGAACAACATCACCTAGTCCATCTCCGTAGGTTGTTTTGTATACTGGTAATCGTGAATTTATTACCCTGACCATGGTTAGTCCACGTTGAGCACTATGTACAATCATTTTATTATAGTAATTGTATTTAATTATATATTAATCGATATGATAATTCCGCTAATCTATCGCTGATTACCAAAAATAATTTACTAATAGCATTAATAACCCTTATTCCAGGTAGTTTTGCAATAGGTATTACTTTTTATCGGGGATATTCTTCTAAATAAACACTGAACAACATCACCTATTTTATCTCCGCATGTCGATTTATATACTTGTAAATCTATAGTTCTAATCATAGTACGTCTACGTTGATTAATATACACGATCATTTTATTATAATCATTATATTTAATTACATACTCAGTCGCTATAATAATCATCAGCAATTTCATTAATAAGAGATCGATAAACATTAATATCCATGATACCACCTGCAAATAACCGTTTGCAGATATCAGCTGCTTCATTAATTATTTATCTGGAATTATTACCAGCTCGTTTTCCTCCGATCAGAATTTCTAGTCGTTCAACATCGGCATGAACGTTATTAGGACATGGAGTAAGACCACTTCCCTGATTAGTAAATCCACTTCCAGTTGCGCCAGGATCTTGATATTCTTTTTCCTCCTTTTCCTTTTTGCTTGGTTTCTGTTGTTTTGGAGATTGTGGCAATGGTATTCGTGATTTTAAAAATTGTCTGAATAGTAATTTTCTTGGCGATAATATATCTTCGGATAATGGCTCTTCTTTAGCATCTTTGACTTATCTCATAAAAGTTTCAAAATCATTTTTATATTTATCAGTGATTCTAGATATACCACGGGACTTTCGAAATATAAAAGGAACCCAATTTTTTTCAGAAACACTGGCGGTTTCTGGATCTAATAATGTATCACGATGTGAATATCCTGCTGCTGCAAGTTCGATAGGGTTATCCCGAAGTAGTCTACGACCTTCTTCGGTAAATTGGGGCGGTGGTTTTGATTTTGGTTTTGGCTTTGGCGTAACAAGATCCCTTACGTCACCGACCTCCTCACGAACTTTGTCAATGCCCTCAAGTACTTGTTGTACTTCTTCTTGTAATTGTGGATAAGCATCATCTATTTCAGCTGAAAGTCCCCGTAAAATCCTTTTTGTCTGTTTTGTTCTTTCTGCTATTTTTCCGGTTGCTTCAGCGGTTTTTTCTAACGTTGGAAGAAGACCTTTAGTGGTTTCTGTAATAGGTTTAAATAATTGTTTTGTATCCTCTTCAAATTCAACTTGAGACTCCTGACGAGCTTGTAGCTGTTGCTTGACAGAATCACGAACAGGTAAATATTTTTTAATTGCCTCCAGTCGCTCTTGAGCTAATCTAGCTGAATGTGGTTCTCCAATATTCATTATTGATAATATTATTTATACTGGATGTTTAATTTATAGCAGCAGGCTGGGTGAACAACCAATACTGAGTGACCCGGCGAGTAAACTAAACGCACTATAAGATAAAAACAAAGAGCCAAAAATAAAATAACAAAAATAACTAACCCAAACGATTTATTATCCGTTTTTAACTATATGGAAATAATCTCGGTTAGAGGCTTTGGTTTAGAGTTATTAACATTGTTTTTTCAGCCTTCGTAGGAACCTTATGTTTTAGACAAATGACGATTCAGACAAGTGGTCTGTTCACCCTGCCTGCTGCTACTTAGGATTATGGTGTTTGTAATGTTTGTAGTTATGGCTGATGTTATTGTAATTTATAATTTAAATGAAAATTATGCAAAAGTTACGCATTGTGTGTATGTATGTTTGTTTAATTTACATGTTTAATTATGTATGCATTTATACTGCAAAAATATAATACGAATGTGCAAGTCTTCTAGTGAGTAATATGTGAATGCAAGTATTATGTTATGATTTTAGATTGTACTCTTTGCCACGGAGTGTTATAGTCTAGTTTCTCCATTTAATGATCGGCATTCTCAGATCGAAAAAGAGAGATACACTTACAAGACTAACAAACAAAAATGGCCTCCTTTTGCTGAGGTGTCACTCCTGCGATGACGGTGTATGTTGCATCACTGGTGTGCAGAGTGGAATGGGGTTCGAACTGCAAGGGGAAGTCAGAATTCTTAAGTCCATTGGCATAGAAACTTTTTATTAATTAAGATCAAACAATGCTCAATATCGAAGGTCACACATGTAAGGTGATACATTCAAGATACGAAGGTCACACATGTAAGGTGATACATTCAAGATACAGAATGACAATAACAATTATTATACTTATTCAAAGCTTACAAACTTAAAACAATTCTTAAATGTCTGTCCGTTTGAGCTTGATGAAAATAGTTACATATCAATGAACCAATGAACACCAAAATATGCTTAAAATATAGCAAAAATTCAATATTTCTAACTAATACCTAAATCACTTTGTCGTGCGGACAAATTATTAAATGTTGGATCTTAGATACCGACATATAATGCTTTGTAGCTTCAAAGGCAGACTTGCTAACTTTAGCAAGACCTCAGTAAGGCAGTCGATTATTTTCTCTGTAAGTTGGAGCAGTTTTCAGTAAGGTCGAACAAAATATCATGTACCACTATTTTTTCAAGCTGGAAAACATGAAAGTCCAAACTTGTTATTGAAGTCTGATGCAACTATGGTAAACATACTGTTACGTGTAGGCTCGTACAAATGTAACAGAAGAAAAGAGTGAAGTCAACAAGCTTTGTATATTTTAACAAAATAATTTATTTCCCTAGAAAACAATGTAAACATTGATAAATAGGACTTACAGTTTGTGAATATAATCCAAAATTTGATCCTAAGAATGAAAACACAAGTCCTATCACTAAATAGTTCTATTAGAATCCAGGTTCGAATCTCTACGACGTACGAATATGGAAGGCGATGACGTCAGATGTGGTCCAATGTACGAATATCAACAATTCCTCAACTGAATCACAGTTTTTATTTCTGAATAATTCCAGAATAAATTTCCATGAAAATCTTTCAGAATTTTTTATAAGAAAGTCAACCTGTTGAGTTTCCAGGAGAATAAATTATTAAATCCAAAAAATCAGATGAAAAACAAACAATCTGGCAACAAACAAAAAGAAACACCTAGTTCCTTCAAGATGTTAAAACGACTCTACCAGAAGAATATTAAGAATGCGTATTTAAACCCCCAAAACATCATTTCAAGTCTCGCGAGATGGGTCATATGGTCTCTTACTACAAGAAATCCATCACGTACGCCAGTGTAACCCCACTTAAGAACCAATCATAAATAAACGTTGCTTACACATGGTGATCACGCAAGGAAAGTATTGCCCTGATACTGACCAATCATTTTAACTGCCTGTTTACGTTCTTGCCAGCCCAAGACGAACTAGGTTAACTAAAAATAATTCTCATGTAACACTTTTACGTCTTAAATAAATAACATTTAGTAAAAGAAAATATCTAATTACTGAAAAAGAATTTTGAATCCTTTCAATAATCATTACAATAAAATGTAATGAAACAAAAATAAAATGAAAAGAATTTTAAAACTAACACACAAGGAATTTAATTACATATACGTAACACTTCCCAACAAAAAGAAAAAAGAAAGATTTATATAACAAAGCTTTCTTTTTTACCATATGTAAATTATACATGCGGTAAACAAAATTACATAAGAATTCTTATAAATTATATAAAGTGTATATGTAATAATATTTCTATACACGGGAAAGTGCATCTGCAATCAAATTGTCTTTTCCTTTGATGTGCCTGATGTTCAGATTAAACTCTTGCAAAACAAACTCCACCATAATAATCTTTGATTTTTATTTTTCATCTTGTCGATGAAAGTAAGGGGGTTGTGATCACTATACACAACAACCGGAGAAGGAGCTGAGCTAATGTAAACCTCAAAATGCTGTAATGCCAAAATTAAAGCCAAACATTCCTTCTCGATTGTTGAGTAATTTCTTTGGTGCTTATTTAATTTCTTAGAGAAATAGCACACTGGGTGATCAATACCATTTCTATCATCTTGATACAATACTGCTCCAACCCCAACATCACTTGCATCCACAGAAAATTTAAAAGACTGATTGAAATTTGGAGCTGTTACAACCGGCGCACTTTTGAGTATGGATTTTAATCTATCGAAAGCTTCCTGCCATTTTTCGGTCCAGAGAAACTTGTTTCTCTTACTTAACAAATTTGCCAGAGGTTCAGCAATATTGGAAAAATTGGAACAAAACTTTCGATAGTATCCGGCCATACCCAAAAATCGCATTAATGGCTTTTTACTAACAGGCACAGGAAAATTAGAGATAGCCTCCACCTTAGCATCTATAGGTTTAACTTGTCCATGTCCCACAATATGTCCTAGGAAAGTTACACAAGCACGGCAGAACTCACATTTAGATAAATTGATTGTCAAATTGGCATCAGTGAGTCTTTCAAAGAATTTCCGAATCGTGGCTATATGTCCTTTCCAGGTGTCGTTGTAGATGATGACATCATCAATATAAGCATCACAATTATCTAGACCGGAAGTAATCATATTCATCAAGCGTTGAAACGTACTTGGAGAACCCTTCACCCCAAACGGCATTACTTTATATTGATAGAGTCCATCTGGAGTCACAAACGCCGAAATTTCTTTCGCTCTTTCCGTAAGTGGAATTTGCCAAAATCCTTTCAGAAGGTCAAATTTGATGACGTACTTGGCATTTCCAATTTTATCAATGCAATCATCGATCCTTGGTAACGGAAATGAATCTGTTTTTGTCACGCTGTTCACCTTTCTATAATCAGTACACATACGGAAAGTTTTATCCGGTTTCGGAACAAGTATGCATGGTGAACTCCAATCACTTTTAATGGGCTCTATGAAGTCGTTCTCCAACAAATACTGAATTTTCTTTTTCAAGTACTCCTGTTTGAGAGGGTTCATCCTGTATGGGTGTTGTTTCACAGGTTTTGAATCTACAATTTCAACGTCGTGAAAAATTTTGTTTGTCCTCGTAGGAATATCTGGAAACAAGTGCTCATATTCGAATAATAACTGTTTGTTTAAGTTCATTTCCTTCTTGTTGTTGCAAATGTAAAAGAGTCTGGTCTAGATCTTTCATAATTTCCGAATTCCGAAGATTTGTTGCTACAAGATCAACGGTGTCCAATTGAATTTCTTCACATAAATCCTCAGTTGGTGGGACAGGTAGAACTAAATGAATTGTAATAATTTACTTGGCTATCTCTTTCAATATACTAGTACTCCATTAATTTATTTAGACCAGAGTACTATAATTATAATTTAACTCATTTATTTTCTTCTTTACTTTGTAAGGGCCGTAATATCTAAATTGAAGAAAATTTTGAAGAATGAGCAAGAGAGAATGAACTCAATTACAAGAATCAAATATTCTCTCAAGTAAAATTTTGTGAAACCATAGTGTCACTTTTGACTTGAATTGCCGAGTACCAAATTCAAGCATAACATGCTGGAAAAGTCCAGACATGAAATTTGACCTTTGACCTGATTGGACCGATTTAGGAAGGCCAAATTGAGTAAAAAGCTTTATCAAAGCTTTTACTATAGTATTCCTCAACGGAATTGCCTCTGGGAATTTTGTTGACGCACACATAAAGGTCAACAAATATTGGTTGCCTGACTTGGTCTTAGGTAAGGGACCAACACAGTCTACCATAATTCTGCTAAATGGTCCGTCAAATGCAGGAATTGGTTGCAGATGAGCCTTAGGTATCTTCTGATTGGGTTTTCCTACCATTTGACAAGTATGACAAGATCTACGAAATTTACAAACATCACTTTTGATTTTCGGTCAGTAAAAGTGAATCAAGAGCTTGTTATAAGTTTTATTTATCCCTAAATGACCAGCCAGAGGAGTTTCATGGGCCAAACTATGTATTTCCTGTCTGTAAGATTTGGAACTACAATCTGATAGTTCACTGACCACTCGTCATTAGCAGGTACCTCGGGAGGTCTCCATTTTCTCATAAGAATTCCATTTTGAATGAAATAACAGACAGGTGCTTCAGTTGCTTCAGTTTCACTAATGGCCGTCTAAAACAAACAGGAGATCTCAGGATCTTTTTCCTGTTCGACGACAAGTGATTGTCGTTTATCACCCTGATTAGATAAAAGAGAATGAGTATTTAAAAGAGGATCACTGTGATCAATACCTTTTGATTGATCCAAATTAGAAGTGAAAGTGACCTCATCAAAAGCCTGACCAATACATGTGTCAGCTAAAGGAATGTCTTCCTTATCAAAATCAATCTCAAGAGCTTTCTTTGACATAGCTCTGGTAACTGCACAAGCTGGGTATAGCTCAGGGTATTCTTTTTCAATAGGA
>JAECUM010065831.1:0-10303 GCA_016617855.1 Megalonaias nervosa | reverse complement strand
CTTCCAACCTCTTAGGCCTTAGTCACTGTGTCATTCTCACCTATAACCATTAAAAAGTTAGGTGTCTATGAAAAGATAAATTGTGATATGTAACTGACATTGTCTGTCTGGTCCATTCTTACCGCCTGGAACTAGAACTTAGGGTCACAGGTTTATTGGTGTGAGTGGTACCAAGGGGTCCTAGGGATACATATTTTACAAACACCCAGCATTCAGAAATGTGAAAGCTATAATTTTCAATTTCTTTTTAAAAACTCACAAACAAATTTAAATGTATGATGTTCATACTTAAGATGTTTTTCACTTCTGTGAGCAGGCAACATGTTCCACAAACATAGTTTAAGAAAGAGATATGTGTAAGTACGGTGCCTAATGTAGTAATAGTGTTACATCTCTACTTAGGATCTCGGTGGAGAAAAAATTAAAAAAAAAAAAAAAAAAAAAAAGCAAAAAACAATAAACAAAGAAAAAAAACAAACAAAAAAAAAACAAATACAAAAACAAAAACAAAAACAAAACTTAACTTAGGGACAGTACTGACGGATGGTGACTGCTAAGTAACGTTAATACAAAATCCATTATTACTCTGAAAGATATGAGTGTAACCTCACTTACTTTGGGTTATTGCAGCTTCTCTGTCTATACATCATTCCTCTGCCACATGTCCGAGAGCAGGAGGTCCAGGACCCCCACTGTCCCCAGCCCCCTGGCACCACAGTGAAGAGGGACACGTCTAGGCCCGTGGCTGCCCAAGTGCCACAATTCTCGTAACCAATGCACACCTTCCCATCCCCGCAAAAACGGCCAGGTATAGCTGACATGTAGTTAACCATCTTGCCGTACGTAAAGGAACTAGTGTTCATGTCGGCGCAGCTATGCATAGAACAGTCCCCCTAAAAGTGCAAGTGGAACATTTCCATTTAGTAATCAGTGGCGATGCAGCCTAGTCCCACGATTTTACTGTTATGCCCTACCATCGTCCCTCGTGGCACTGTAACATTTTTCTCTCTTATCGTATTATGGAAAACTTAAGGATAAAACGATTCACTTACAGACGTTAATCATACGTGATCAATATTGATGGCAATTTCATACCTATTCTATACAGTATATCATATCTCTAACATTTTTAATTTTCCCTGCTGTATGCAGTCCCTCTACCGACTATTGTATCATTATATCATCACTATGTAAGAGAGAGAGAGAGAGAGAGAGAGAGAGAGAGAGAGAGAGAGAGAGAGAGAGAGAGAGAGAGAGACAGACAGACAGACAGACAGACAGAGAAGATATATACCCAGTAAGGAAATTCTCTGAATCTCCACCCAGGGCCATGTAAATATTCACAATATTCATCGTCAGTATGCATCATTCCTATCGATGTAAAGCATTTTCAATATTCATATTCAATCTTGCTAGATTTATAATTTTATAGTACATACGATAACTAGATGACCAAAAGGAATGTGACGCAATGAAAAACTATGAAATAAAAAGCTCTCGGTTTGCCTACGGCTACCCGTCACGTGGTCTTAATACGGTTTCAACCATCTTTTTCTGTGTGATTGCGAAAAATGAATTAAAAATAAGAAAATATAAAAAGAATCACCTCAACATGAGGGATTTACAAAAGTATTTTTTTTTTACACTCCTCTAACACGTTTCGATTTAAGATAGATATTATTTTTTAATAATAATAGACACCATACGTCTTCTGGCAATAAGTAAATGTTGATGTGGCTTTCCATATAGAAGGAGTAGTGATAAGAAGATTTTAAGATGGCCGCTGTGTCTGCCATATTGAATGTTTGGGCGGATTCATTTGCATTTACTACTAACAAGATCTCTTACGAAGTTTTCTGGTGAAAACCCATGTCGATATGAGAAGTAGCCATAACACGATTTTCAAGATGGTTGCAGTAGTGGTCATTTTGGACTTCAAATTGTCACCATTTTCAGTTTTTTAGAACCAATTAGATAATAATTCAAATCATTCAAATTCTTTTTGGTGAAAATCCCATTTTGATTTAAAACATTCATTTAGGAGGAGTAGTGATAACAAGATTTTCAAGACGGCCTCTGCGGCTGCAATACTGGATGTTCGAGCAGAACTATTTTCAGTTAGTAAACTTCATACAAATTCCTTCCGTGAAAATCCCGTGTTGATATGATTTCTGTTTAGAAGTAGCAGCATTGAGAAGTTTTTAAGATGGCTGCCGTGGCGGCCATATTGAATGCTTGAGCAAAACCGTTTTCATTTAAGATCTACTAGGCCTTACAATGAAAGTGTGTGTATGTAATGTTTCATGGCAATCCTCTAAGTAGTTAAAGAGAAATAGCAATAACAAACCTGTTTCTATACTTTACTTCAACCACATGCTCATTTTCGTAAGAATCTGACAGAAACTACTGTTTTCGTTTTTGCTTCGTTTTCCAAACAATTGCAAACACTTGAGAAAAATTTATATTTTGAAGGCTTGAGACACCTAACTGATACTGTTATTAATTTTTACTTTTAAAATTCAAAGCAAAAATTATTTCCATGACAATTAAAACTGAGACTGGCCCAGGGGGTAAAACGGTCTGTGCAAACAGTGGCGTTGTTTATCGGCCATATTTTAGGAGCAGTTTACCTTACGCCTTTGCTTAATCTGGAACATCCTCGTCAATTTCTGACGCTAGTTAAAATAATTTACTCTCTGAACGAGACTCAAGTCTTTATCCTCGCTTTTATTAATCCATACTATTTCAGATTATATGCCAAATTAATCAGACCTCTCATTGGTCTATTCATTGATGCATCATTTCCGTGAATTACTACACGAAACTCTTGAGTGGATCCTACATTATTTATATATACAGTCATGTTACTCACATCAGGAATTAATGAAAACGAACCAAAAATATTTATGACACTTCAGATCTACTACAGTCTTATGTAACTGGTACAGTGCAACGTCTGCTTACTCGTCCTTCATAATGTCATCGGCGTGGTACTCAGAATCCCAGACTAGATCTCCATATTCTGCATCGAAGCCACTCAAATGGAAAGATCGAAGAAAAAGCAACTTTAATTTAGTGTGCTACAATTACCAAAGGGAGTACAGTTTTCTTCAGGTGGCACTACACCTCTACATTTACAGCATAGCGGCCGAGGAGCTAGCCTACCATGGGTATGTAGCGCATTGTGCAGTGTCTGA
This sequence comes from Megalonaias nervosa, assembly GCA_016617855.1. NCBI lineage: Eukaryota > Metazoa > Mollusca > Bivalvia > Unionida > Unionidae > Megalonaias > Megalonaias nervosa. The sequence continues at coordinate 7,106 of JAECUM010065831.1, read as the reverse complement.
TCTTTCTCTAGCTTGCGGCGGAAAAGCCAGAAGATAATCTGCTTGTCCTTTGCCTGACCAATTGGACCGTTCTCGACCTTTCCCTTGCATACTAGAATAAGACCTTGGATATAAATAGTAACCACTTTAAAGTGCCCGCAAGCGCGTGGGTTTTATTTCTTTTTAATAATCATATTGACCTTTCAACCATAAGATGACAAGTGATCACTAAAAGCATCCTAAGCTAACATTTGAAACAACTGACACGAAATTATTTCCTCATCTGTATTCAACGAAAAGTTACAGGAATAACAGTGAAAGTGCAGAGATTTAACGGATTGTTGAAACGTATTCAACTGTTATTTTAACAACTTATCTTTCATTATGTGGATCTAATTTCGCATATCTAGCCGGATATTTATCCGCTAAAAGCATACTAATTTGGGATGCAGCACTACGATCACCTTCAAGTCACATTCAAGCCTTCAAAGTTATTCTAATCGCATTGGAAAGAGAGGAGGATGTTTAGATCACGGACATGTCTTATTCCTGTATAATACGACCGAAATACGATATGGGGCGTGGCAACCTAAATAGCAGATTATTACATGTGAGCTAATCTTCTGATTATAACGATTACTGATATTGTTCACCTGACTAGTACAAAATATCCACAATGGTGCAAGAGACTCACCCATCCACAGTCCTGATAGTGATGTGTTCGCCAAGTTAGCGGGTACATCCGCTTCATCTATATTTGTAACAAAAAGACAGCTAGCTGATGATGATCTGCAACAAAAAAGTTACATACCTGCAGCAGAAACGAATTACTATTGGATATAGTCGTTCGATCCTTCATTTTGGAAATGGGAGATATAACTTTATTTCTGTTGATGATAATTATGGTTACACATAATATAAACACATATATCTGTATATCCAATTAATAGAGTATATAATGAAATGGGATGCAATATTGGTATACCTGACCTAAGACCGCCAAGCACTGTACCATGGTACCATACATTGCCGATGTTTTTGGCGTAAGATGGTTTAGATATTACACGTTGTTTGCTGCAAACAAACACAAGAGAAAACGACAAGATTTATTCCATATCAAAGGGGTCCGGCTTTGTCTAGGTGTTACTGCAGATGCTTGCATAGGTACATAAATGGATACTCGCACCAGTGTATGGTCGATGGGGTTTCTGTTCTCCGAGCTGGTGTAGGCGTAAAACAAGTCTGTGGAAGCCAGAACTACGATGCCTATAACATATATTTCCTGATTTGCAATCCCCGGTATTTCCACGATCTTCTTCGTTTCGATCGAGGACTGATAGCGCAGTGTATGGTCTTAGGAGCACAAAGTCGTTTAAGCTCTTCGTAGCGAGTCTTGCTGTTCTCACGGCACCAACACTCTGAACTGCGCTAAACCCGTCGTTGACGCTGCGAGGCGTTCTTTCATTAAGGCGGCCAGCTGTTTACTAAAGACCACCAGGTCAGGATTTACTTATCGTAGTGACATATGACGGTACCCATGGCAGTCCCTGTGACGGTTCCTTTGTCGATTCCTGCGGTGGTTCTTTTGCCGGTTAAACAATAAGTTTCGCATACAGAACCATGTCGGTTCGTTTCAAATACCCGTACATTGTACTTCAAATACATGATGGCGGAGATATTCATTCTATATCTTAGAATGTATGAAGTTGGCAATCAATGAAATCTCAAAACATATCTTTGATGAAAAACAAAGAAATTGTTATTCTGCTGGCGTACACTATCACCTTTGAAATTAAGCATTAAGACGTTCCGTCGACTCTCTATGAGTCCATGTGCTCCTGTCATCTTTAGTGGTGGCACTGAAAGCGTCTCAAAGCCATTACTTCATTTAAGATTTACACCCGTCCGAGGGTACCGAGACCGGCGCTGACCTATCTCAGTACACGACAGAGGACGACCTGCTCAAGTCTGCAACTCGGGACGAGCTACCAACCCGTTAGAGCAACTGACAGAATCACATTAAGTTTATGATGTTGCTGTAATAAATGCGTACGGTTTGTATCGCTCTCATTCAACATAAGACTTTCTAAACGTTGGTGGTTTTAAGATCCAGAACAATAACGATACTATCAGCATGCCGAACGGCGACGTTTACTTCATGAACCTTCATGGGATTTGAGGTGATGGGTCATGGACAACCATTGGAATCTGTGCGAACGGTGTTATAATGGCACAAAATGGCAGTTCCACCATTTCTGTTAATGCTGCCGAAAGTTTTACATCTAGCTTTACGTCTGAGTTAGTCACCGGAGACACAATAAGGGTGGATGGTCTCACATCGACAAAAATGCTATGTTTTAATAACGGTGTAAGATATGGCATTTGGCCTGCTCTCGAGCAGCAGTTAGAACTCGCATAACCTAAATCAATATGCCCAGTAATACGCTACCTGGGAGTGACCAGACACTGAGAAACTCGAGTCATTGGGGTCTGCCAAGACTGACATTCACAGGTCAGTGGTGTCTGCCAATCCTGACCATCTCATGCCAGCAGTGCCTGTCAAGTCTGGCGATCCCGCGTTAGTAGACGATTGAGTAGTATTAGATGAGCTCGTGAAAGAAACGCCTGACATCGAGTGGAAGAGCATCTACATTAACATGGGGTTGGCACGCCCCGGTTCACATTCAAATGAAGTACAACTGTAGGACAGATAGCCATTGAGAACCAGGATTGCCCAGATCACTCTAAGCCAACCGGAGGTCAACTTGGAGGGTGAAGAACGCGAAGCAATTATGACAATACGAGTTGAAACTTCGGCATAAACGTGACGCAGTTGGTGTCTGCGGAAACCTAGGAAACGACAGAAAACAGCTGAAACAGTCTGAATGACTGAAATAGCGGCAGAACGAAGCATGAAGCCTTTCTCAAGAGCTCCACAACGATATGATGCATTGTGTCCACCTTAATGTGTCTTTTTGCGGCGCAAAGTTAATATCTTGGCCCCAGCCCACAACACAGAAACGAGTAAAACGTTGCTATCGTTCGCTCATGCTTGATTTTTGTCGCCTCCTTTAGGCATAAGGTCCGTGAGACCTGGTTCTCGCCCTTTTGTCAGTACTGACTTTTTCGCAGTAGGAAACTATGGACGAAGCATGTATGGCATATGTGGCATCTACAGCAACTTCTACTACCAAAAATGTTAAAATGGTCCAACACACATTTGGCTTTTATGCTAAATATGGCGCAATTCTAACCGATAACAAATGTAAATTCTCTTTAATTAGTGGCAGTATCCTCACATTCAATCATTAACCTTCTTGCCCATCGTTATCCTGCAGAAAGATTGCAACAGACATTAAACAACCTGTAGTTTCAAACATACACTTTTCAACACAATTTATTTCGTCTTTCCATAGTGAATCGGTCACGGTACAATGGACACACAATCAATTTTGAACATACCCTGTATTGATAGCTTAAGATTGTCACGTTGTGTGAGAAATTGTTTTAAAAATTCTTGCTCATGTTTATAACTGTCTTCTGATAGAATTCATAATTCAAAGTACTTTGGGTAATGTTAATGCGTGTTATTTAATATTACGACTTTAGACCGATTCTGAAACAAAGAAAATACTTGTCCGTGAATTAGCCATTGCGTTAACTTCAAATTTGCGGTTACTTTCTTTGAAGAAACTTGCCGCGGAGCGAGAAACTCTGTTTGTTTGCAATTAGCAGGGATATCACCGGTCTGCTTAGACTTGGAGGAAACCCGACGTTGTAACACCTCAGTGATATCAGCCCAGACCGTTTTCAAAGAGACCACCGGTATCCTATCAGAACTAAGATAGACGAATTTTGGACGGGTTTCTCACGCAGCCAGACATTATTCTGTTTAATCTCTTGTGAAAGAATCAGTGCACGTCTGGACATTGGCAAGAGCAGATCGTAGGAAGTTGGAGACACTAGATTGCGCTCCGAGTACCGAAGTTGTGCGCTCGTTAAAAGGGCGGAAAGTTAGTTCTAGGAACTTCGGACGAGGTTGGAACAAAGGCTTCAGAGGAAGCTTTCCGGGTGGGAACGGATGCCACCTGAAGATTAGAGGGGAGAAGACGTGGAGAGCTCGTAGAGATAGGCTGTTGTGCGAGGAATGAGGGCGAGAGAACGGAAACGAGGGTACCGGAAGTACCGACAAGGACAGCAGGGAAAGGAATACAAGGCGGAAGTTACAGATGAGTAACATAGAAGGGACACGGGAAGGAAACCCTCCACGTTTAATTTCGCGGGATGAAATAACTGGCAATTTGGATAGGTCGTGGATTGATTAGAAGCATTTGCATTGTGAAATACCGTGATATAGTTTGTTAAATTGTTATACATTTCACCTTATTAATTTTATATTTAACACATAGACCGTCGGCTTTGCTGACTGGGGGCTCGCAGCTATTTAACCTTTAAATTGCCCGTGCTTCTCCGGGGTTAGTAATAATTCCGCAAGGGGGCACGTGTCAAAGATATACATTGACTAAATCATTGAGTATTGCAATTAAATGTGCAACACTATTTTACCTTGCATCTTGATGTTCTGTGTTGAATTGGGTCAGAATTGCAATATTTCATGTCACGCTTGTGACTATTTTGGTCATATGTGACACCAATTGTCGAATCATGATTGGGTTTGATTATTAAAAGGTAAGACGCCTTAATCCTTCAATCATTAAACAGACACAGGTTGTTTTTGTTTTCTTTAAAATAAAAATAGCTACAACTAGTTTCTTACTAATAATATTTTAATACTTTTAACTGCCCTGGCAAGTAAAAATGCAGGCAAAAGGTTAAGACTGATATCAACGTCTGCTTCAGTTTAGCAACAGGCTTTCACACTCGGCAACGTACATTTACTTGTTGATAGTCATTACTTTATTTAAAGCAGCTGTTTTGGTATAGCCAAGTACATGTAACCATGAGGCTTCATGTGGGGCAAGATATATCATTTGACACTATTGTAAGCATAATGGCTCGGGAGGGACAGGCGCCAATATTTTAAATAAAACCAATGATAATATATTTTCCCAAACTGACACTTAGGACGGACCATTGTTTTGTGTGGGGTTTCTTAATTTGAACGCTTTATCTATAATTGGGGTCGCTCGATGGAGGGGTTTGAGATCCTCTCCATAGTAGAGAAAGGGTTAGGTTGCCTTCTTGGGGCGTATGCCAATGACCTGGTATGCTGATCACGCTGCTGCTAGTTCATACGTCGAGTAAAGTTATTTGGGTCACTTAATGTTAGTTAACTGTGTCAAAATTATAGCGATCATCAAATATTGACTAATGCTTACAGGATCTTGGCTGTACAATAAACTTTAATATTTTGAGATACTCACTGGACAAAATTCGCCAGCTCGGCTTTGCTGCACACACTCCAGTTGGTACTTTTGCTTCCCATGATGCCATCATTAGGTGAGGGACAACCGTTGCCACTGTCATGGGTAAGGCCAAGTCTGGAAATGCGGAGAAAAGATGTCAGAATTTGAATTTGCATGATACTGCTTCAATTATTATTTCTGCAACAGCTACTACTATTACTACTAATACTACTACTATATTTACAATTATATTTACCACTACTACTACAACTACTGGTAGCAGTACTTATAATAACATCAGTAATAACAAAAGTAGTGTGATAGCAGCTAATCTTGTCATGTTCTTGCATAAATTTTAAATATTACCACCACTGTTGTACTAGAACATCAAGTACCATTTTTGTTCATTAATAAACGTAATATTATTTAGTGCATTGCATTCCATTAAAAAACACAAGAAATATCTCATTTAGCAACAAATATATAATCACCAGTTATTGACATATATTATTTATATATTATTTTCAGTTATTACTTCTACTTTTGTCATTGTGTTTGCTGTTATGAACTTTATTATCCCATATTTATTATTATTATTATTATTATTATTATTATTATTATTATTATTATTATTATTATTATTATTTTACAATGTTCATAATGAGGTCCTTGTAAATTTCTATTCGTATCCCTATTCAGTGTTTTAACAATTTTCCGTTCCACTTGAAGTTCTGCACAAACAAATCACACACAGATATCTCCTGTCCCCCCCCCCCCCCGGCCAAATATATGCACACCACAAGTATCAACTCCGTCCCCACTCCCCAACGCAGGTAGTCTCTAATGGCATTATAACATTATGTTTCAAAGGATACGGCCTCTAATAGGAACTTTAAGTTACATTGTACATTTGGGACGATATATATAGTCCGATAGAAATTTAGCATACCGTTTAGCTTGCTTGTTTGGATTATAGTCATTTTTCGGCAGATCATGCCATGTACGAATGCTTTAGTTGTGCGCTTTGCGCAAAAATTAATTTGACTGTACTAATTGAAATCCCCACCACCACTTTGGGGGGGGGGGGGCAAGCCGCCGGTTGTAGGGCGTCTTGACTGCCTGCTGCATCCTTTCTGTCTGCTTCCTTTGTCCTTAGCGTCTGTCCGACTACTCCTGCCTACCAGCAGTCAATACATTCCAATCTCGACAGACTAGTCAGAATTGCTACGTTGCGGAGTTCAGGTTCTGACTTCCTTTTTCCAGGTAAGAGAAATGTAATTAGTATTAATTTTGAGATTTTTTATCCCATGTGCCTTAATGCATTTCTATTGAGTAGAAACATATTTAGGAAATATTTCACTCATTTCTAAAGCGTTTGTAATCTTTTATTATTATATAATATTAATTTTTAAATATAGTGTGTCATCGATTGATTAAATTTTATTTAGAATGTATAATTTTAGGATTGACTTTTGTAGAAATGAGTTTCTACTAACTCCATGCTACAAAATAATTAATTTAGAACCAAATTACTTTTTAAATTACAGAAAATAATATTTAGGTTTTTAGAACAAGCATTCAACAAAAATACTCTGATTGCAAATAATTTTGGTATTATAATGTAAAATTAAATTTCTACATATTTTTGGATTATTGGTAACTTATTCGCGATTTAATTCCTAAATAAAGAAATTACAGAATGTGTGAAGTTGGTTAACATTAAAAAAATATAAAAATTTTATTATATATATATATATATAT
>JAECUM010065830.1:0-10582 GCA_016617855.1 Megalonaias nervosa | reverse complement strand
AGATTAATTCGTTCAAGCCTACACCATGCCAGGCATATGCCATCATATTCTTATCATATACTTGCACCTGTCAATTATGGACACTGACCGATTCTTCTGGTCGGAAAGGGCATTACCTATCAATTTTTCCTGCTTTCGTGAAACTGTTCCGTTTGTGAGATTTCTTTTTATGTGCTAAGTTTCTTTCAGTTGTTGTTGTTGTGGGGTTTTAACACCATTTTTCAGCACACCATAGGCTATACATGGCGGCCAGTATTATTGGTGGAGGAAGAACCCGGGTAAACCCCGGAAAGAACCACCGACCCACAAGAAGCGACTGGCAAGCTTTCTCACATACCCACATTGGCCGAATCCGAGACTCGAACCGACGCAGACAGAGGTGAGATGGCAGTGATCCGTAATGGAAAGCGCTTTAGACCACTCGGTTACTCGGGGCCCCTGTTTGTTTCAGTAGGAGTTGGAATATTAATATAGTGTCAAATGTAAGGTTATGCAATGCATTCGGTGTACAATGGGAATTATAAATAAATTTTTTTTTTTTATAGAAGACTCGATACAAAGTTTAATACTGTTAATATGGCTGTAATTTCTGCAAAACAAGCGGATTCAATATCCAGTAACCAGCATGAGATGGTATTTTGGGTGTTGCATTCAGTATCTGCAACCTTGGTTCCAAATTTCCCTGATCAGTGCACTTGACTGGCATTAGGGTTAGGGTTACAAACTTAATCGAACCATATAATCAACGTGTCAAATTTTCTGATAAAGAATGGAAATTACATAAGAATTAAAGTGACAGTGAGGCATATCCAGCATATTCAGTGCACATGAAAATGGCGAGTGAAAATATTTCATGATGATGGTACGAAAAAGATTGATGTTTGTAAAGGCACTCTCATAGCATTCATGCAAATTTACTTCGAGGCAGACTAACACGGATGTAATCTCTAAGTGATCATATGTTCTGGAAACCACTCCAAATGCAACGTTTGAAAACATTAAAGATAAGAACAAAGTACCTTACATTACGGGTGTTCACCTTGAACAAACACATTTATGTAAATATTTGTTCGTTTTGAAGCTTTGTTTTGGATTCAATTCGTATAGCCTGTACTAAGTTATGAACAAACGTTTTTAAGAGAAAAAAATAACAAGTTTTTTTTTTGGGGGGGGGTTCTAAAACAAGACCCGGTCTTCATCACTTCATAATTACTACAGTCTCAGTTATTTTCTTTCCTGTTTAGTTACCAATACATATGCAGTAAACATCCTTGAGATTACAGAAATCAGTTGTTTTGCAGATAATAATATGTCCAGTACAAAGAGTTGAGACGATAAATTATATTTGTCATTTTGTGGACATTATCATACCTACAAATGAGTCATATTTAAATTCATTGGAAGAATCAACGAAGGAATGTGTTTAAAATATAATGTCAACTTTTTGGGGGAGTTGTTTTAGCAAGCAAAGGATAAAAAGTTGAACTCTTCAGGGAAAAAATGTCCTAACTGCCATTTTCTTCTCCTAGAAAAAAAGGTTATTTGTAATAATGATCAACTGTTATTAGTGTGGAAAGTGAATTTTTATTATTATTTTTTATTTTAAATGCTGGATGCACAAACGGGAAACATGTCTAACCTGACCCAAGTAATAAATTAATAAACGTTTTTGCCAATATTAGTTTTTCAAACCAGCAAACTTTGCTCCGTTCCATACGAAGATTTGAAGTTCAAACGATGTTTAGTAGATATAACTATTCAAATACTTTAAAATTACCCGTATGTTCTCCGAAGAAAATTCCTTTCCCGAATCCACCCGGCATCATGCTGCTAATGTTCTGTAGTGTCTGGTTCAATAGATCAAATCTTACGTCTGTCAGCCCCGCCTGACTCAATGACGCTCGTGCAGTTTTCAAAATGGACGTCGTGAGAGTCACCGTTGCTGAAATTAGCTCCGTCAACTGCGCGTTCTGGGTCAGGAGTCCCATTCTAACAAAATTGTACTGATTTTGAATGGCAGCAATTATAGACTCTCTGACTAACGGTGAGGACAGATCTTTTTCTCGTAGGGTATCAAGATCCCGTTTTAGTTCTGAATCTCCTTTTTGTAACAATGTTGTCAAATTATTTAGTTTATTAATTTGGCTACTCATCCTTTCCCTTGCTTTTCTGAGTAAAACCGCGGCATCTTTGAGTTTTTCCATCGCCTTTTCTCCTTCATCGCGTATTGTTGTCACAGACGACGTGTTTAATTGCAGTATAATCGGACGGTCTGTTTTGCTTTCCGTTTCACTCGAAAGTAGTAAATTCCCGAATTGATCTCTTATATTCAACACAGCTCCTTCGGAACAGCTGATTCTTACTGTGTCACTCTTGGTCAAAAATTCGTAACTGCATTTCTTTGTGAAATCTTGCGCCCAACAGAGATCATACGCTATGCAAGTTATAACACAATAAATAACCCCATGCATTTCGATTAGAACGTGGAACAAATATCCCAAACCTAACTGCTACAATTGAAAGGCAATTCCATATCAATAATAAATTCCAGATCTTTTGTTCCAGACTGTTCCGATGCTCACAAAGATATGTAGCTCTGAACTGACTACAGCAAAGTACTTGGCACCCCGGAACCAAAACTTGGTATGTTCTTGTGTGTGAAAACAATATCTGCATTCGATCACAGAAAGAAGCTGCGTATCGCAAAAAGCAGCTTCGATTCCCCCCGCTGATAATGTGAGAAATACGTACTTTTTCTGCTGAACCAATACACTGCCTAATTGCACACCGTTTTACTCCAAACGTTCATCAATTATTGAATTTGATAATCTGATACGTGCGGACCTCGGCAGCTTGTTCAGCATTAAAATCCTACGCCGTATACGCCCAAGAGATCGTTCGTAACTAAAATCCTACGCCGTAAATGCCCAAAAGATCGTTCCTGTATCGACCATTGTATGGCGAAAGATTGTAAATTGGAAAGAGTTCACAAACAAGGCCTGTAGAATATTAATGCATGAACTTTATGCAAAGATAATTTTAAAACAAAATGCAAAATATAACTGCGCGTGCAGAAATTTCCTTAATTAGCTATCAGTTTAATTTGTAAAGCTATCTCCTCTTGGTTAAGTACGGTTAAGTTCGGTGGTACACTAGAGGATTGGGTTTCAAGATGAAGATATCAAACTCATCCCCTGTATGTATTGTTATGGCTAGAGTTGCCAATAAAGTTGATGACTTTAGACTGCTTAATACTTTATGCCGAAGGATTTCTAATTAAGATGAGATTGTAAGAAAAACGATTAATAGGCGTACTTGAAGGTCATAAATGCTAAGTCGCTAGCATGAATTCAAGGAGACTATGAAAGATTAAGAGCATACCGACACAAGTTCGAGCACTGAAAAAATAAAAAGTTCAAGGTTTTGTTAAAGGGATAATTACGACCTTTGAGTCACCGGTGTTTGTATGTGTCAAAGGTCAACATTTTAATCACTGTTGTAAAGTTATATCCCGCATTCCCACTCTCCTCTCAAAGAGACCCTTAGTGTAGTCATAAATTGAAGTTGGCATGGAATATATGGAAAGAAACGGTGCGTTTCAGGGCGTTATCTCGCTTTTTTATATTGAATATTCAATTTTCTGCCAGTGGTACTTCAAGTAATTGTACAAATAGAAATATATAGCAAAAATCCTTTTCGCACAAAATTACCTGTCGAAATTTATTCCAGAATTGGAACTGTATTCCTGTGAACGTCGATCGCATCTCAAAAACGTTTACTACTGAGTTTGATAATCTCAGCAAAAATAAACCAAATCCTATTACTTGTCGTCACATTCAGTCCTGAAAAGATTTTGAAGATGTTGTGAGTTTCAAGATGTCCACAAGTTTCAACATATATACCAGTTAAGAGTGAAATTTCTAAATTAACGAGGTTTCAGTTCATCGCCTTTAAGACAGCACTTCACATCTTTAAGCGATTAGTGCTGGAATAGAGAGGAATTGTCCGTAGACAACGCAAAAATCCCGAAAATCTGCAAGTTTGGGTACAGATTGTTTATGTTGGCTAACAAACTTAAAATAATAACAAATCTGTTCTGACAAGCTTTCAAACACTGTTTGTAAGACTTTGCTGTATTTACCTTTAATATCTAAAGTATTTACTGGACGATGTCTCTAATGGCCATATTTATTATTCCGTCAGCATTTCAATCGTCTGGGCTTTGCTAGAATTTCATCTGGTCGGTGTGGAAAGTGTGCCGTACCGTACCGTTTCTATACAATAAATCTATTCATGTAGCAATTTTACCTTCTTTTCGCATTAAGCATGCCATGTTAAAACGTGAAATTTGAAAACGACTGGCGCGTACTTGTCAAATAAAGTGTTTCAGACAAAATAACTGAAGATTCTGTATTGAAGTACATGGGCTGTTGCTGCTGAATCACTACTACACGAGAACATGAAGACTGTCATTGAGTGCGAATTTGACAGAAATTAGCAAGAAACAGGAACAATACCGTTCCTGCAGTAGGAAGCGACTTTCAAGTTAGCGTACCTTATTTATTTGCTAGTTTTTTAAATTTTAAAAAAGACTATAGCGGATAAGCAAACTGTTACTGGTGTAAAACAAAAAGTGTTGTCTCGGTGTGGCAGACAACCGCGGTAGATTCTTAAGCATCATTACGATCTATATTGATGTTACTCATTTATTTAAAGCTGCAAGGCGACAATGAAGTAATATGACTGCACTCTCTAGAAGTTCTACAGACACGTGCCAATATGCCTCTTGACAGGTTTTTCATTTTTTTTTCTTACAAATAATCTCAATGATTCCATAGTGTGAAGTAGATCTTTTCTTGTTTTCGTTCAATAATTTTCCACTCTGAAACCTATTTTTGGTCAAATTATTACGCAACACACGCAAGGTTAGAAGTCTGACTTCTGAGAAATGTTTATAGACCCAGTTTGCAAACCGATCGGTTGGACTAGCAATGGAAGGTAACATGTGAGTACTGGACGAAGATGAAGCGTAGATGTCCATATAAAAGCTGAACAGTCAGTCACCATTTGTTTCAGAAAGTCATAATTTAAAAACTCATGGTGAATAGCCTATTGACTTTTTGTAAGATAACCACGTACGTCATTGAATTTGTACCTCACCGTCCGTAACTACAAACTGCACAGGCCCGGCTCTGCTGTCGCATAATGCGTCATCAGATCTGGATCTGTGCAGTTTGTTAGGAATAATCAGTATAACGAACATCATAGACCCCGATCTGCATGAGCACTATGCTATGTCAGATCAGGATCTTTATTGTTTGCAGTTTGCCTTGACTTATAAGCTAGCAAATGCGTGTACACAAAACCCATCACTGGAGCATGTGCATGTATCGGACAAGAACTTAGGTCGATCAATCAATCTGATCCCTACTAGAGAGAAATTGGCAAAATAACTGATACGTTTAGACAGAGCCGCAGCTACAATCTACTCTACTGTTTTGCGGAGTTTCAGCGTTTAGCACTCGCCTTCAAACACGACGATCCAAAACATCTGAAGGAAGGCGACTTTCTCTGGGCGAACAACAGGCGGATATATAGGGAAACATATCAACGATTACATAACTCACCTCAGCAAAGCTTTTAGTGGTCTCCTGTAGCCATTGTATTCATTATTTTGCAGAAAATAAGTTGAAATAAACTTGATCTTGACAACGAAATGTTGGCCCGCATTCTAGTCAAAGTTTTGCTGGCAATTTTTTTCTCTTTACATTTTATCTTTTAATCTTTGTAAAATTAAATTATAGCCATTAATCGGCGCTATATCGCCATTATTGTGCTGACATACGGTTGGACGTCATCCTTTTCTTCCTGCATTCATACACACATACGGACGTATGTACATACATGCATATATAAATGCACAAATATATAATACATATATAATTACTGTATCAAATATGTTAGGGCTAACTTTTAATACGAAGGGAAATTTGTGTACTTTCGTTTTATAGATGCCTTTAAAATATTTTATCTTATGGTAAAACATATCATGTTAAGGTTCTGAAATTTGGGGACATGTATTCAGAACATGTTTAAAGTGTTCAAAACCGTTTCTGCAAACAACACCTACGTAATTCTAGTAATACGAATGATTATGTTGCCATTGGAGAATGTGGCAGACTACCGTTGTATGTTACATATTGCTCTATGTCTGTTAAATATTGGTGGAAATTGTTACATATAAATGGAAGCAGATACCAAGCAAAATGTTACAAATTCTTTAGTCATTATACAATAACGGGCGTGCAACACGGGTATCACATGTGAGACATTTATTATTTAGCTTAGGTTTTGGCATTGTATCGATATCGCAAGATGTTGGAAATATAAGTGTATTTGTAGCAGCATTCTCACAGAGAGTGAAGGATTGTACTATCAAAACTGGCATGATAAAATCAAGCTGTCGTCCAAATGAAGGTATTATAATAATTATGAAACAGTATTAAATGTAGAAAAGTGTATTTCCATAGGATTACCTATTTATGCACATAAAATTCTTTCGAGATTCAGATGTTCTAGTCATAAGCTCTTTCGAGACTCATATGTTCTAGTCATAAGCTCTTTCGAGACTCAGATGTTCTTGCAGTACACTTTTCATGGTATCACGGTATCAATTGTTTTTCCATAGACCTCAATGCTAAAGTTTTTGTGAAATAAATATACTTTCTATCCTACCTCAGCATGCATGTCACACGCTGTCACTGAGAACAATGTTAGATTGTCAATTTGACAAGGACAGTACCAGGTACTCCACTGCATTTAAGAGAGATAACTCTGCTGGAACTAGACAGGGGTAAGAGTTATCTAGTCACACCGGACACATTTTCAGCCATGTGTACCACATTAAAAAAAAATCATAAGAAATACAAAATGTGATCTAGATATGAATTAACATAATCAAACATGTTGCCAAGAGGCTCAACTTGTTGTACGCCTAATAGAAAGTACAACTCTTACATAATGCGCCAGTCACAGCTAGTTTTGTTGTTTATTTCTGAATACAATGTTCCCTACACCTTAACCTCCTCCCACCAGAGGTTGTACAATTGATACCTTTGTACCTTATAAAGATTGGTAGACATGGTATTATTTCTTCATGTTGTTTGTATTGTTAGGTATATGTAATTAAATTGCTTGTTTGTTAGTTTTAAATTCTTTTTTTATTTTTGTTTCATTACATTTTATTGTAAGAATAATATTTTTACTGGATTTTATATTTTTCCCAGTAAATTTAGTCTTTTGTTTTGATCTGTGTAGAACGCAAATGTTTGCTTCATTTTTATTTTTTCCTAACCTAGTTCTTAATCTTGGTTCCGATTTTGTAAACATTGAATGAAAATGATTGGTCATTACCAAGGTCATGTTCGGCCCACGTGTTCGCTAAGTTGTCAACAGCCTTTCGTTTTTATTTATTTACAGCGTGAGAATCTGATTCTTAGATAGGGCTATTCTAGACTACGTGTTAAACAGAATTTTTTTTTACTGCGCTGTTCAAATTAGTGATCACTTAGCCCCGTTATGTGAGCCACCATATGATCTAAAATCGTGGGTTAAAACAGACGTTTTCTAGTAGACGTTTTACAGTCGTACTTTACACCTTTAGAGTTCAAGGTGTTTTTTTCTATGTTGATGCCAGTTGATTTAGACTTCTTCTATTTTGTAGATTTAATAATTTATATTCTCTAGAAAACCCACAAGTGCTCTTCTTTATAAAAATTCTGGGACAAAGACATTTAGTGGAAATTTATTCTGGAATTCTAAACGGGAATATTATAAATTGTGATTCAACGAAGAATTGCTGCCATCATTACAACGACCTCATCTGACGTCATCGCCTTCCATGTTGGAACTTCATCGAGATTCGAACCTGGATTCAATTAGAACTGTTTAGTGATAAGACTTATATTTTTCAATTCTAGGATTAATTTTTGGATTATTTTCACAAACCGTAAGTCCTATTTCATATTTTTACCTTGTTTTCTAGGAAAATAAATTATTTTGTTAAAATTTACAAAGCTTGTTGGCTTCACTCTTTTGTTTTGTTACTTTTGTACGAGCCTACACGTAACAGTATAAGGTTTGTTATTGCAGGAATTTGGTGTTTGTAGAATATAAATAGCTACGTTTTTTATTTGTAAACATTATCAAGATCTAAGAGAAAAAGTATTTTAGATAAAATTTGTATAATAATCCATCTCTGGAATAATTGTATGGCTTTATGTCAACACAAAATATTTTTGTCATTCCAGAGTTGCATTATTTATATACCACTTTATGCGTCGACAAGACAATAAGTTCATTATCTATTATAAACACATTATTTATATGTGCTCTTCAGGTGAGAGATTTTGACCTTTTATATATTATTGTATTATGGGACGGTGGCCCAGATTACCAACCAAAAATACGCAGTCTTGAATTTTATAGTTACTGCGAGAGAGCATAAAATAAATAAAACATTTTTCTTTTAAGACAAGGCAACAAAAAACAATCTTTTGTATGCTATCAAAGCAGAAGTACTATAATAAATTAATAAATACAAGAGTAATGTTGTTCTGTATTATTTTTTTAAATCATTGTTCTTAAATTATGCTACCGAAACTATTATCAATGCCCCCACCCCCCACCCCCCACCCCCCAAGACAGATATTGCTTAGTGAAAGATGCAGGTTTTGAATAGTCTTGGCGTGACATCCAGTAGTACATAGTTCTGGCATTGATAATTACGTTGATTAGCCACTACAGATGAGGTATCACCTTCAAAACATGCAGTTCGCAGTCTACTCATTCACATGTACAATACATAGTTAACATGGTGAGGATAACAATATATAGTGTATAGTCATTAATATGGAGAATTTACCAATGAATAAACATATTTGTTCCTACTTCCATCTTCACTGGTCAAAACGGGCCTTCTGATTAATCTAGGATGCATATAGCATGAAAGATAAACAAAAAATATTTAAGCAGTGTTGGTAGAGCATAAAATATCGGTTACAGTCATCTTCTTTGGTTGCAAGGGATGTCGTACTGAGACACATTTAATTATCAAGTTTCATGATTGTTGGAACATAAAAAGTTCATAATAAATGAACTTTGAACACAATTTGAATGTAGCCACAAAAACATAAAGTGCATGAGTGTGATACAACGAGAGATGTATTTGGTGATCTCGATTTTTGTAACGAACGTAGCTTTAACAATTTTTCAGTCATATCGCTACGATGTCTGCAGTGTGGCAGTTTAATGTGATGTCTAGCACTGTGGCATCATACCGCAGACATGTAGCATCATGTCCCACCCAGTTACATTATCCTGAAACCAGGTCGACCAGTCCTAACACTAACCTCTTAACGCTGAGGGCCTAGCCAAGCAGTAGCTGTTAGTACCATTTTTATAAGTCTTTGGTATAACTCGGCCGGTGTTAGAAGCCGCGATATTCCGCATCCGAGGCGGACGCTCTAACCAACTAGAGATGTACACAATTATCTAGTTATTGCAGGGCCGCGGACAGAATTTGTAGGCCCCCGACCGTACTTGTCCTACCCTGTCCGCGGCCCTGAGTTATTGATCTAAACATCAACAGTAAAAATACAATTTAACCAAGTTCAATGAAGTATAAATATGGGTCACATAGACCTGTTTTTAAGATGAGAGTGTGGTAATCATCAAAATGCATCCTGTAGCCAAGCTCCAGGATTCCATCTATAATAGTATTTTAAAGGAGGTAAAGAAACCTATGGCATCATAGCAAAACACAAAAATGTAACCTAAGCCAATATAATATGAAACGTGTCACAGTGAAATTCTTTGTTGTGTGGTACTAATAGAGATGGATACACTTATATGGTTTGATGATTCTGGAATCACCGGTGCTTGAAAATGAGCTTAAGTGAAATGTTAAATATGGGTCACAGTGACCTTCTTTTGTGGCGAGGGTGTAGAACTCAACAAAATGTATCCTTCCAACAAGGTTCTTTATTCTAAGCATAACAGTATGCATTCAGGGTGCTAAAAACCTCTTTGGCCATTAACTAAATGCCAAAGCTTAACATAAGCTAGTAAAACACGTAATAAAGGTCCAAGTAATATTCTTTCCTTGCAAGGGCGGGTAATAATAGATATACATCTATCCACCTAGTTTGTGATTCATGCATGAACAGAGCTCGATAAATAATCTGAACATAGACTCAACCAGTCAGTTAAGCATGACATGTGGATCACATAGCTCTCTTTTGTGATGATGGTATTGTATTCATCAAGATGCATAAATCTCCAGGAGCAGCAGAGAGGGTGAACCCTACAACTTTGTAGAGACCTTATTTTTGAAAATTAAGGGTTCCTACGAGGGTTTAAAAAAAACATTTTTGCCTTAATAATGAAAACTTCTTTAATTGACCAGATTTTTTCACAATCTGGTCACATACGTATGTCATTCACCCTCTCTGCTGCTATAAATTAAACAGCCATTATAGATATTATCAATAATGAGTTTTGGAGAACCACACTCAGCTAAATT